>NW_023395943.1:5000-187500 GCF_014083535.2 Vespa mandarinia | reverse complement strand
TCAAATTGAATTATAAATAACAAACATAGATATAAAATTTATTTATCAACCAACAGATATTAAATTAAATTTATTCTGTAATATAAATTTACTTAATTGTGTGAGAAATAAAATAACGTAAAAATGTATTCAAATCTATTATTATGCAAAAAGTTACATTCTTTGATAAAAATTGTACTGGTAAAATAATAAGTCGATTAACAAATGATATTCAGGATTTCAAAAATACATTCAAAGTACTGTAAAAGTGAGTGTAAAAGTATTCATACAGCAATCAATTTGAACAAAAACTTTGTAGAACTTTATTTATTATAAAAAAATGTTAACAAAAAATGTCCGCGTAATAAGTATTCGTACAGTTCTTGATTCGTGACATTATATTGTAAATACAATCTAAAAGAAATTCCAATAAATACTAAAATTATAAATAAATTGTTTTTTGTGTTTTGTTTATGTATTAAAATGTATAGTTTTTGATGTACACGTAGAAATGTACGAATACTTATTGCACGTACATATTCTGCTAACTTCTGAAAATTTGTTAATATTTTATTCATAACAAATATAAATAAATAATTATTTTTTAATAACATTCGTTTTAGAAATTTTTAAGAATATATATATATTTTTTTGCTATATATAAACAACTATAAAGTTTTTGTTCAAATTCACTGCTGTACGAATACTTTTTATGCTTAATATATGTATATCTCAAGGCTGAAGAAGTTCTTTGGTTGAATTCTTTGGTGAAAAGTTCTATTAGTTTTTCTGTGATAATGTTATATTTTCTGTAATAATGTTAATTATTCGTATTTCTGTAATAATGTTATTGGCTCAACTGACAGATACAATGTTATTATGTATGCCAATAGTTATATTTATTGGTATTATATTTGGAAAAAGCTTGTGTGAGTTGTCTACAAAAGCACAAAACCAATTTGCAAAAGCAACTCCTGTCTGCGAAAAAGCTATCTGAAATATACGAACGGTATATTAAGGTTTATAATATACTTCAAGGGGGGAAACCACATTAGAGGGTTCAAAAAATTGATTTTTTTGGATAAATTGTTAGTATAACTATTGAAAAGTGTGTTTCTAAAGCTTCAAAACGAAATTCAAATTTGTTCCGAAGCTATGAGCGCAAATAGGAATGTTCAAATTGGCGCTCCAGCGCACAGCAAGTAGAATGGAACGGTCATACAGGTAGTCTTTTATTTAGTTACCTGGCTCAATACCACTGTATTACGAGATATTAGAAGAGGAAGAGGATCTTAACAGATATTTTTTCTTTATGCTCACTGTATAGGATTTATGTAGAAACAATTAGAAGTGTCGGCATTATTTCGACTGTATTGCATCGATTAAGCTTTGGCTTTTCACGCGTTTGTTGAAAATTACAAGAAAAAAATGTCTTCCTACCCAAAAAGTACCATGAAACAGTAACCGATGCAGTAGACCACGTAAGAGATCATTCCATGAAAATCGATATACCAACAAAGAAAGTGTCGACAAAAATGGAAATGCTAGTGCAAAAAATTTCATAGTGCAATCAGTGAAAATGTGACTGTGAATACTTTAGTTTGTTAACAAAGTTTCAGTGCAAACGTAACAACAATTCGATGCTTGGCTCCAAAACATTTGCATTCTAGATTGAAAATGATCAAAGTAGCATCATTTTTATCTATTGACTTATTCAACGAAGAAAATTCAGCACTTCTAATGGTTATGAATGAGTTGAATATTGTAGTTGGCCTGCAGAAATTCAATTACGCACAACAAATGGATGAGCAGCGCGTGAACCGACAGAATAGACGTAGCTCTTTGGAGACCAAGGAAACTCGGAAAGTAAGAAAAGAGGAGATGCAAGCTCTAAATAATGCTTTTGAAGAAGAACAAGTATTGTTGTATGGTGCTGGTATAGCTGATTAATCAGTAAGCACTTTACATAATTGATTACTGTTTAGAATTTCTAGTTTTCGGTAAATTTATTTTCAAGTGCGTTTTTTTCGAAATGATATTTTTTAGACTTGCTTACATTCTAGGTCAAAAAGTTATTGACCAATCGTTATTAAAAAATGTGAGATCTTTTTTTATTTAATTACGAAGAATATGAACTAATTTTCTACATGATATCATAATTTAAAGTGTTTTTTATTACAAAATAATTGAAAACAAAATGGTGAAAATTGAAATATTTTTTTTAAATATTTCTAAAACATTCAATTTTCAATATTTTCAGTTCTGATTTAGTTCATATTCTTAGAAAACATGTTAATAATGTAGGATATAAACCATTTTGGTTTTAAATCGAAATTGTGATCTCCACGAAGTATGCAAATAACCAATTTCGATAACGACTTGTGGTGGACGGCAGCTTACAGTTTGGACATTTCCGTCGAAAACGACTTAAAAAAAATTCGAGATGTAGTTCAAAACATAAATAAAATGATACAAAAATTTCAATGAATTCTAGTTATTTTATAGAAAAAATTGAAAAAATTCATAAACAAAGCTTAAAAATCAATTTTAATGTGGTTTCTTTTCTTAAAATCTGCTCAAATGATATACTAACGTAACATTAACACATTGACCGCCACGCCGAAATCACTTATTCTGCTCAAGACTCCATGAAAGTATTTTTATTATTCTAAACATATAAGGAAAAATAATAATAAATATGGTTATATAAGATAATTCTTATCTATGGATCATGAATGTTATTTCGATGTATTTTATAATTAGCCATGATATTCAAAATTCATTAACTGTCAATGTTCATTGAGCTTTTACAATTATAAACATTTAAAATACTCCGATCATCAATGGCCATAGTGGCCTTATAGGAGAAATAATCTGCGGTCATATATAATTACCGTGGCGGTCAATGTATTAATTTTTATGACCTTTTTTACAGATAAAAGCGTTTGCAGCAGAAAACCGAGAATTAAGAGACCTGAAGTATTATCTAAAAAAGTTAAACATGCATCTGAATTATATGAAAATTTAGGATTTGATCTTGGTTTATTTCAAGCAAGAATAAATTTGTTTTGAAATGGTATTTTGCTTTGTACATTGTACTTTTATGGTCATTTAATGTCAATTGGGCAATTAACATCCGGCGATCTTATGATATTTTTAATGGCAAACGAAATAGTTCAAAGATTTCACTCTCAATTATCTTTATTGCTTGGAATATACGTAAGAGGAATCAGTGCTAGTGCACAGATTTTTGAAGTATTTTATTATTTTTACTTACAAGATTTTATATATATATAAACTGTTTATAATCGTACGTGAAATTTATTTTATAGTACTTAAATATGGCATCATCGCTAATGATAGTCGGAGAAAAGATAAGAAAAGATAAGAACTCTCTTTCTTAGAGAATATAGAATTTAAAAATGTGAAATTTAACTATCCAACTCGGTCGGATCATGTTATTTTGAAGAATTTTAATTTGGATATTTTTGCTTTATGATGTCGACGAGGGTAACATTTCTATTGATAAATGGGACATTAGGTCTCTTAACCCTAGCTACCTTAGAAATACTGTATTAGCGTATATAAATTAAGTGCCCTTACTTTTTGCAACTAGTACAATGAAGAATATTACATATGGAAAGCAAGATGCGACTGACGAGGAGATAAATAATATATGAATAAAAATTTTAATATTTTTTGAAAGTATTTCATTATATACTATGCATCATTTAATGTACCAGATCATAAAAAGGACGAAAGAAGCTAATGGTCATGAATTCATTACAAAATATCCAAATGGTTATGAAACCCAATTTGGCGATAGAGGCGCTATACTTTATCTGGTGAATAGAACAGCATATCGCCTATCCTAGGGCATTAATAAAGCAATCATCGAATTTTATATTAGATGAAGCAATGAAGTATAAAGAGACTAAATATCAATAATTTGCACGTGTCTTGTTCTATATTCTATATGAATTTTATCTTTTTAATATAACATTGGATTGGGAAAGAGAAAGAATGGTTCAGAAGACGTTAGAAAATGTAACCAAAGGTAGAACAGTGTTGGTTATTATTTATAGACTGAGTATTATTAAATATATTGATATATTTAATCTTAATTATATCTTTATAATTTAATCTTAAAAATATATTTAATTTATCGTAGCATCGTAGAGATAATGAAGGTTTGAAAATTAATCATCACTATTTTATATGCTGATTGATGTATTAAGTTATTACAGATAACATTGGATTATTATAAAATATACTTTGAAGTACGATTTCTTTAAATACAATTTACTTCAATACAAATACAATGAAGTTCATTTTCTTTAAATAAAAATAAAGCGAAGTAAATTTTCTATAGATATAAGTACATCGAAGAATATTTCCTTTAAATACTACATTTTGTGTAATTCAAATGTGATACATGCGTATCTTAACTAAATTCTTTTTTATTAGATTTTTCGGTATCTAACAACTGTTTTATATGCTAATGTTTATACAAACATTTCATATGCCTTTAAGTATAGAAAATCAAAAGAAGTATTTGCAACACGTAATGCTGCATCGCTTTAAAAAAGGTAACTGAGTTTTGAGTGTTGAGTGTGTTCCTTTAAATGTTCAAACATTTCTTACTTGGTTTAGGAGATTTGGAACAGGAAGATGAAGAACGCAGACGCCACCTATCCTTATGGATACGGAATTAATCAATACCAAAATCCGTGATTCGTGAATTGGTTTATGGATATTTTTAATATTCTGCAAACAACGGTACATAATCTTATAAAGATCGACTACGTTAATCACTTTGAAGTATGGGTTCCGCATCAGTTGATAGGAGGCAACCTCCTTAACGACATGTGATATTTGCTTCTCCAGTATAACATATGAATTTAAAGATTCATTTTTGAAGATATTATTTATTGGAGAAGAGACAAGGATAAGGAAGGAAGAAAGAAAAATACGTGAGTATTGAGAGGAAAGGACAGCAAGTTGATTGTAAGAAGCGAAAGAAAAAAGACGTACTTAAAACCACGCGCGACTGGATAATATGATTGAAGACTCTCAAGTTTCAGATTAAATTTAAAATTTACACGTTGCAATTCAAATAATATCTTCCCAAGAATGTTATTCTTGTTATTTTTCTTAACACTTTACCGACCAGTAGTCTATTAATCGGCTTTTAGTCCCGATCGATAGTCTGTGAATAGGTTGTTACGGCAACCAATTATTTATCTATTATTGAAGTATAGATGTTAAATTGTACTACTATTAAGCTACCATATTATTATATAATTTTTTAAATATTAGATACCCTTTGCGATGAATAAAACAAACGATATTAGAGATTTTATTTAGATGATCTGCCAGATTCTTCTGACAGTTATTCAATAAATGATAGTGGTGATGAAAGTGATGCCAGTGATATAATTTTTCGAAAGCGACGTGGTGCATTGCAACTGTAATATAGTGATTCAGAAGATGGCGATCCAAATGACGTTGAAATCAACGACGATACAAGGTCGATGAACTTTTTCAAGAATTTTGAAACCTTCTAAAGGCAGCCCCGGCATAAAAATTATGCCAAATTCTCCAGAAAGTATTATGGTGCAAATTTATTTATTGGAAATGATTTTTTTTAATACTTGGTGAAAGAATCTAATTATTATTAAGTCGTAGATAAATATAAAATAACATTAAAAATGAAGAAATGAACAGATATCACGGTACTAGAGATAAAGATATTTTTAGGGCTAATAATTTTTAGGGACAAATAAAAAAGTATACTATCTAGAATTATTGATCGATTGATGCAAGCATAAAAACTCCATATTTCTCGAAAGTAATGAGCAGGAACAGATTTTTTAAATAATGCAGAGCTGGAATTTTTGTAATAATGAGGATATTCCTTTCAATTTTAATATGCTTGTTAAACTTCAGCCTGTTATTAACTATTAAAAAAAAATTATTAAAAATTATTTATAAATCATTTTAACAATTGTCTTCAGATGAATATTTGATTCCTAGGAATGGCAGACTTTCAATTAAAACATATAATCCAGCAAAAATAACAAAATACGGAATATTTGTAAGAGTACTATGTGAAGCTTTTATTGGATACGTCTGCAATTTTCACGTGTATGCTGCTCAGAGAAAAAAATTAGGAGACACTATTTTAACAATTATTGAACCTTATAAGAACACATGGCATTATATTTATTATACAACAGTGTCGATATGACTAAAACTCTTCTATAAAACGAAATCCGAGTATGTGAAACAATAGAAAAAATAGAGGTTTTGCATTATCACTTCAAACAATAAAACTTTCAGAAAGTCAACATGTATTTTATAGAAATCATGATATTTTGATACAAGTAAGGAATAATGGCAAAAGAAACATAAATATGATTTCAACGGTACATTCAGTACAATTGTTGGAATTCGAAAATAGAAATAAAATATTAAATAACCTAATACAAAGTCCTGATTCAATAATAAATTATAACAAATATATGAAGGACGTAGATTGCGCGGATCAGTATCTATCATATTATTCTATTTTTAGGAAAACAAAAAAGTGGACTAAACGAGTTATAATGTTCTTTATCAATTATGCAGTTTTCAATTCATTTAAAATATGCTAAATGTGCTAAATGGAAAAAAGATTAGGTATATAAATTCCCTGCACAAAGTGGCTTCATTGATAGAAGATTGTAAATCTAAGGAAAATGATAAAGATTTATCCAATACACTTCTGAGCCCACAAGGACAACATCCAGATTAGACCATCCAAAAAGACTATTAAATTTTGGAAAGCATAAACTTGTAAATATAGCAACTAGTGATCAAAGTAAAAAATCACAAAGACAATGTATAGTTCGTGCAATTAAAAAAAAGAAGTAAAACATATTTTGTCTGCAAATTTTGCAATGTTCCATTACATAAAGGTGATTGTTTTGATTATTAACTCATTTACATCATAACCTCATATATGCATGAAATTTTCCTGACCGTTATTACCGAACCATAGATATTTTTTTTGCATCAAACCATTAGTTTTTTGTGCGTTATAGTCACAGCATATATGCATGTAGTTAGTGAAGAGTGATTATTGCAAATGGATTAAAGTATATCTCCGGGTAAAGGCTAAAAATTTTGATAAAAATGGAGGGTTATGATTCTAATAGTGAAGAAAAGTAATTAGGCCTACAAAACGTAGATGTATTATTGCGATATCTTTTGAAAATGACGATAGTGATACTGATCAAAATGATTTAGAATGGGAAGAAAAAATGATCAATTTAAATAGCGTAAATTTATATCTATTAGTGGTGTAAATAAGTATATTACAAATTTTATTAGTTGAGAAAGTTTATGAATTATTTTTAACGAAAGAAATTCTTGAACACATTATAATGGAAACTAATCGATTTGGTAAAAACGATCCGGATTTTATAGAAATTTCTGTAGAGAAATTGAAAATTTATTTTGTATTGATGATATTGATATCTCTGGTCCAAAAACCTATATTACAAAATTATTGGAGCACAGATAAGAGTATTGAAACATAATACGTTAGAACAGTGATGTCTCGAAATAGGTTTATGTCAATTTCAAGAAATTTACACTTCACAAATAATGAATTCTTACAGATTGATCCGTTACGTAAAATAATACGGTGATTAATATGATCGCAAAATTATTCAAAGAAATATACACGCCTGAAAAAGATGTTTCTTTAGATGAGTCGCTGATGAAATATAGAAGCAGACTTTCTTATATTCAATATAATAAATAAAAAATAGCCAGATTTGGAATAAAATTCTATAAATTATCCGATTCCTGAACAAAGTATATATATCATTTTAGGATATATATATAGAAAAGGATAAAAGTAAGAAAGGTATAGCAGCACAAAAATTGTTCTAGATATGATGGCAGAAAGAAAATTGTTGATGAAATGGTCATTGATTATATATTCACAATTGGTACAGTTCCTCTGATTTATATAATAAATTATATAAAATGAAAACAAATGTTTCTGGCACGGCGAGAATAAACAAGAAAGAAATGCCTAAAGCTCTAAAACATATAAAATTGGAACGAATTAAAGTTACTATACTCCAAAGGGAGAATATTTCAGCCATAAGATGAAAAGATAAAAAAGACGTTATTATGTTATCAACAATACATAACTTGGAGTTTGCTGATACAGGAAAACAAAATTACAAATTAAAGAAAACATTATAAAGCCAACAGTTGTATTGGATTACAATAAAAGCATGGGTGGAGTTGATGGAGAAAAATAAATTCTTAATAAATTTCATGTTATGCGATGATTTCAGAAGATATACCAGAAAATATTTTTTTATTACCTCGTCACAATCCTTTTGAACAGTTACGTTATTTTCCAAATTATTCATAAAGATAGAGTATTTTACGTTTCCAAGCAAAAATTAGTAGAAGAAATAATTGAACAAAATAAACAAAAAATAAAAATTGCAGCAACACGAAAAATTATACCATATTCATCATTATCAAGATTTACTGGCCAATATTTTTCAGTATATATTGTATAGTTTGCTTTTTACAAAAAAAGAAAATTCATTTTATCAGTATGATAATTGTCATGTGGCTATATGTATTGGCCATTTCAAGTACTATCATAATATATAAAACTATTAGATTAAATTTCTCAAAGTATTTTCAATGTATATATGTATTAACTTCATTGAACTAAATCAAATTATAAATATTTTGCGCATGCGATTTCGTTTCTTATGCAATGTTTTTTATACACTTTGAAACATTTCTATCTCTATAAAAAATATTTTTGGTTATATGGGCCAATTTCCCACTTTCTCGAATGATGTAAATGAGTTAAATTATTACTTATTTGAAAAAAATTATATGAATTATGAGATTTTATGTAAATATTAATTTGAAAATAATTGTAAATTAAATATTGTAAAATAAATATTGTTTATGTTAATGTTATGAATAGACAGGATGTTTATGCAAATTCATATATTTATAAAAAATAGATAAATTTATGGTATCTGAATAGAAATTTGTTTTTTCATTAGGAGATTCTAAAAATATTTTTTATTTTACATATTGTATGTTTTGCATATTTATGTTTAAAAACATACACAATAATATATTACATGTGTTCTTTACCGTGTATATGGATATATTATGACCATATGAATAATCTATTTCGTTAAATTAATTTAGTTTATTGGTCAGCACTAATATAATCGGATAGTGTTGATAGCCGTTATATGTCATTATAACGCTGGAAATATGCTACAACAGACCATTTTTAAAACATTGGATTGGTAACGTAATATTAGATGTAGCTATTAGTATTTCGAATTCTAACAGTTCAGTTTAATTATTGAAGCGATAAAATGGTGAACTTTGTAAGAGTGCGTTTCAATATTTCTAAAATGCCGAAAGTTAAGAAAACTAGAATTTCGTTAATGAAAAGCAGGATCGGAAACAATCTCAATTTCATTATTGATGAAAACTTATGAAAAAATTATTTACTGTCAAACGTGTAATAAAAGTGTAAATGCGATCGCAAATTACAATTAACTCAACATGCAAATACTTGTATGCACAAAAGAAAATGTGATAAAGCAGATGGTATATACAAAACAGAAAATTCAGAGTAAACAACAAGATTAAAAAAAAATTACTTTTATTCGGATTTAACAGAAACGATGGTTGCTGCCAATAAACCACGATATACCTTGAATAGTGATATATGGAAAAATTTCTTAACAAAATATATAGACCACCTAATTCCGGATGAATCGACATTAGATAAAAATTATTTGAACGACTGTTACAATTCAACAAATAAGAATATCAAAAATGACATAGCAGACCCCTATATATGGATATCTTTGGATGAAATTATTAATTCCGTGGCTCAATATATTGCAAATTTGATCGTCGGAAAATTGTGTGAAAATGAAATAACCAAACAGTTCTTGTTATGTTGTAAGCAATTGAAAGAAATTAAAAATAGCCTGATTTGTGGATTCAGGTTTAAGAATTTTTTTATCACATGTTAACGAAGAGAAGGTTTTGCTGCTTGTAACAGATGTAGCATCGACAATTATACCATATGTATAAGATAAAAACCGGAAAAAAATTAAAATTATTTTATGAAAATGTGATCATATGTTTTGTGCACGAATTTTCTGTCATAGAATTGATATTTTCGATAAAATTGGAAATGATCGATTGACTGACTTTTTTGAAATGCATTTTTTCTTATTCTTTTTCTTTTTTGTTCTTTTATTCATATATCAGATCGAAAACTGAGTACAAAATTAATATCTAATCCGCGCAATAACTAAAATTTTTGTTAAATAAACAAACGATCGATCAAGAAAATATTCGAATTGTATCCATCGTATCTCAGAATCAAAAATAAGTATAAAAAAGAAAAAGAAAAGAGAAAATTGAAGTCTAATCATAGAAGTAAATAACTACAGTCGTCGATAAGAATCCTCGAATGAAAAAACATATGTATTAGAGCATAATATAGTACAATATATTATATTATAAAAGTTTCCCATTAATAAATAATTTTATTAATTATAAATTAAACGAATTAATACTATTACTTTGCAAAAATTCTCTACCCGCCTGTTTACCTGATTTTACCTCTTATTCTTTTTTCTTCTATTCCATTTTATTTCTCTTTTTAACATTTAAAAAGTCTTTCTTTTTTTTTTCATCGAGATATAACATAAAAAATTCATGGGTCCCCTTTTTAAAAATATAATCTTTAGGAAGAATGATAATAATAAAGAGTTGTGAATCGTAGTATTAAATACGTTTAGTAGTATAATTCGATTTATCTCTCATTATAAAAATGTTTATTTTTCGTTTTATGAAACAGGAAAGAATTTAATTATTAATTCGTATTAACCGTCCGGTTGAAGTTGATGAGCGCCATATCAAGGCTATTATCGATTCAGATCGTCATACCACAACATGTGAAATTGCAGAGAAGCTCAATGTATTGCATACATGCATTCAAAAAAAATTAAAACAGCTTGGCTATGTCAGGAATTTCGATTTATGGATCCCTCATCAGTTTAAGGAAATAAATTTGACGGAACGCATTAGTATCTAACGATTAGTATCTAACGATTAGTATAGAACGATTCGCTTCTGAAACGCTACGAAATTGATCCATTTCTGAAACGACTGATAACTGGTGACGAAAAGTGGATAGTTTATAACAACGTTAATCGGAAAAGATCGTGTGTGATGCAAGATGAACCAGCTCAGACGACATCAAAAACTGAGATTCACCAAAAAAAGATAATGCTGTCAGTTTTGTGGGATTATAAAGGAATTCTGCACTTTGAACTTTTACCAAAAAACTAAACGATTAATTCAAATGTGTACATTCAACAATTCACCAAACTGACCGATGCAGTTCAAGAAAAGCGGCCAGAATTGACAAATCGTAAGGTTGGTTTCCCAGCATTATAATGCAAAGCCCCACATATCTTTGGTCACTCGTCAAAAATTATTGGAACTAGGTTGAGAAGTGTTGTCATATCCATCATATAGCCCTTGCGCTTTCAGATTACCATTTATTTCGTTCCATGTAGAACTCCTTAAATGGTAAAATTTTTAAGAATGCTGGTGATATAAAATCATATTTAATTCAATTTTTTGCTGACAAAAATCAGAAGTTTTATAAACATGGAATTATGATACTGCTTGAAAGATGACAAAAGGTCATAGACAAAAATGCCATAGACAATACCTAATTGAGAAAATTAATATTTTTAAGGAAAAATTTTGAATAATTTTCCTTTTTACTTAAAATCCGCAATTACTTAGTTGTCAACCCAATATTTATGCCACGAAGATGTGATGAAGTTAAAAAACAGAAAAATTTAGCAACTAAATATTAACATATAAAAACTTAAAAATTAAATAAAAATACAAAATATGAAAAATATTTATGATTCCTTAAGTATGTGTCCGTTTAAAATATTACACCTGAACTTGAACAATTTTGTTTCTTTTTAATATTAGAAAGTAAGTAAAAGTTTCTTGGCTACTGTACGCAATAGAATTTATACTTAATATATATGCAAGTGACTATCGTATAATTGCATCCAATTTTGCAATTTGGTAATAAAAATATTAATATTTCAAGTATCCATAAGTATTATATATTAAACTTGGTATTTGAACTTTATTCAAATCATTCATTACTGTATCCTATTCAATTAATTCATCATTTCTCTATCTTATTCAAACACATGTTAACTTATAATTTCTCTATTTTATTAACTTATACATTAACTCACTATTTCTCTGTCTCAATGAAATACTCATTATTTCTTCATCTCACTCATTCACTCACTATCTTTCTATCTATCTCTCTTATTCATTTATTCACTCATTATTTCTTTATCTTACAGAACACTTACAATTTCTTTACATTTTTCATTCATACAATCTTTACTTCTTTATGTTACTAACTCACACATTCACTCATCCCCTATTCCTCTAGTTTACTCAATTACTTAGACAGACAGACAGACAGACAGACAGACAAAAAGACAGACAGACCGATAGGCAGGCAGACAGAGAGAGAGAGAGAGAGAGAGAGAGAGAGAGAGAGAGAGAGAGAGAGAGAGAGAGAGAGAGAGAGAGAGAGAGAGAGAGAGAGAGAGAGAGAGAGAGAGAGAGAGAGAGAGAGAGAGAGAGAGAGAGAGAGAGAGAGAGAGAGAGAGAGAGAGAGAGAGAGAGAGAGAGAGAGAGAGAGAGAGAGAGAGAATAGGAATAGGAATAGGAATAGGAATACAACTCGTTACACAGTTTCGAACGTGTCCTAATCCGTTAGCTGTACTTATATTTTTTCTCGTGGGAAGACAAATTCGCTATCTTGATTCTCTTGTACCGATTAAAATAAAACAAAAAAATGATAGATAAAACAATGAAATCAATGTATCTGCATTTAACTAACGATTGCTTTAATTATATTTTACTCCTCATTTTGTAAACAATCTTATGAATAATCTTTTCGGAAGAAAATCGATATTCAGTAAAGTATAAAATAAAATGAATAAATAAATAAGATAAAGGAAATAAAATGAAATAAAAGAAAAGAAAGAAAATAAATCAAGATAGAAAAAATGATCTTACTTCTACAATAGTTTTGTAAAGTAATCCCGAAATGAAATGAGACTAGTGGCACCTTAAAGGCGAATGAAAGAACAGTTTTATATATTTTTTAATTGCGAACAATTAAACCGTTTCCATTTCTAAATTGATAGGTACGACTGAGGTAATTGACGTTTGTCTTCGACGCTATGACGCCACTCTTTTAATGAATATCGTTGTTCGATGAGAATTCTGGCCTCACTGTTACGAATTATAGTATTATACAAATACTATCCCATATAATAGGAAGTATATATATTTATCATATGTATGTATGTATGTATATACGTACAAGTAATCATATCGAATAGAAAAGTTTATTAAAATTCGAGAACATTTGTATTGATTTATCGGAAGATAAATAAATGACCATAAAATTTATATAATCTGTAAAGTCGATTAACAAGTACGCACAGTAGCATCTACGTACATATGTGTGTATCACACAATGTATTTACGTGAATACTTAAGTGCGTTGAACAAAATCGAAGAATGTAGAAAATTGAGATGTCCGATAACACGGCTTATGCCGTAACGAAATACGTCGGCTACGTTGAAGAAAAAGATAGATAAAAAAAAATGGAAGGAGTAGGAGAGTTGTGGTGGTGCTGGTACTGATGCTGGAGGATGCGGGTCATAGAGGCGGATCAACCGGAAACTGGATCATAATTTCCGCTGGCGTAAGATATCGTTAATTTTGCTGAAAGAATTAAAACAATAGTTTGCCGTGAAAGCGAATTAAACACAGAGGATTAATGAATTCAAAGAAAAAAGAAAATCAAATTGAACCAAAGTGACAATAGAACGAATCTAAGCCTGACATTATGATCTGTGGTTACATTTCTTTTTTTTTTCATATCGTACAAAGTAAGGAAGTAGGCACTTACTCTCTCACGTATATATTTTGTTCTCTTCTCGCATATCTCCGATCGATAAAGTAATTTTATTTTCCTCTCTTTCTCATGGGATTTATTTCTATACTTATTTTAAATACGTCATTATGATATTTAATTGTTTTTCTTTTAAACGAATCGTCGATTTTGCTGACGTGATTGCAGAAAAAGGTAAAAGTAGAAGAAAAGAAAAAGACGAAAAAAAAGACGAAGGAAATCAAAGAAGAATGAGAGAGAGTGAAAGAGAGAGAGAGAGAGAGAGAAAGAGAGAGAGAGAGAGAAACAAATAATTTCTATTTTTTTATTTAATTTATTTCTGGATATTTTATCGATTAATTTTCTTCTTAATATTCTTCTTCTAATTAATCATAACCAATCACTCATGCCGATTCAGACCTTTCGTTTTCGATATGATTGAGTGTTCGGAAGGACTCAAAAATTCACTTACTACTTACGAGGTTTTGCAATGGCTCCAAGACACTCGTCCGCGATTTAGATCGAAATTGAGAGTGAATAATTCGTAGCTAGTTGAATGAGGTATAAGTCGACATCGAAATTGGTTAAGATTCTCTTTAATGATGCAGTGACTTTAATACGCGATAGTTATTCTTTAACGGACGATCATTCAATTTATTTTGCGAAACTCTATTGTCTTTTATAAATACAGCCTGTGCTTTTATACATTATTTAGCAAATATCTAATATATAAATATATTTATTTTAAGTCCTTACTTTGATACTTGCACGAAAAACATCCTGAGAGAGCTCCGATGTTTATTGTTTGTGTGTAAAGTGAACTTTTAAAATATATATTTCTTACTTCTAGATTACTATGAAGTAACTGAAAAAATGTTTCAAACATTATCTCTCAGATCATTAAGAAAAATCTTTCCAAGATATCCAGGCTAAGATTATCGTGTAGTATTGTTAAATTTGAATTAAGATGATGGAAAAGCCAATTCATCGCATTACTAATAGTATCTATTAATTCTACTTCTTTCATGAGACATCTATAATGATAAAATACTTAAAAAAAATTTTTTTGAATGAACCACTTATACATTTTATTATAAGCATGAAATGGAATTTTACTTACCTAATAAAGTAATGGGTTGTTCGGAAAGTAATTTCGTTTTTTTTTGTGAAAATGAAAGACAATTTTCGTATAATGAACAAATATTTCATTAAATTATATATTGGCCATTCTGGTCCAATACTTTTTGCCATCTTTCTTGCCATGATTCCACGCTCATAAAATTTTTGGTTTTTGCTGGCAAAAATCTGATCGAGGTGGTTTTTGATTTCTTCATTTGAAGTGAAGGATTTATCGTCTAAAAAATTTTGCAGTGACCGGAACAAATAATAATTCGAAGGTGCCAGATCTGGAGAATATTGTGGGTGTGGCATTGTATCCCATTCAAACTGTAAAAGCTTTTGGCGAGAGACCAAACTTGTATGAGGTCTCGCATTATCTTGATGGAACACTACACCTTTTCTGTTGATTATTTCTAGCCTTTTCTGTTGAAGTGCATTATTCAGTTCGTCCAGCTGATGACAGTAGACTTCCGAATTAATTGTTGTGTTACCCGGTAAAATCTCAAAAAAACGATTCTTTTAAAATCCCACCAAACAGACAGCATCACCTTTTTTGATGGATATTGGCTTTGGAAATGCTTTGAGCCGGTTCATCTTTTTTGCTTCATAATCTCTTGTGTTTGACATTGTTATATACAACCCATTTTTTGTCTCCAATAATGATGCGCTTAAAAAATGTATCATTTTCGTGACGTTTGGGAAGCGAATCACAGACGTCGACGCGACGACACGAATTTCTCTCCGTGAGAACATGGGGAAACCATATATCGAGCTTCGAGGTTAAACCTAGACCTTTCAAGTGGTCATAAACAGTTGAATTTGATAAATTTAACCTCTCACCGATCTCACGTGTTGTTATTCGCCGGTTTGTATCAACTAATGCCTTTATCGTGTCTTTATCAGCTTCAACCGGCCTTCCAGAATGTGGTGCATCTTCGACATCAAAATTGCCGGATCGAAATTTTGCAAACCAATTTTGGCACTGGCGTACTGTCAACACATCTCTATACACATCGGTTAATTTCTTCCTGGCTTGAACAGCATTTTTACCTTTTCTATAATAAAAAAGTAAAATATGACGAAAATGCTGCTTATTGCTCTCCATATTTAAAAGGGCACCAACCAAAAACTACTGCGTAGAATCAATTTGACTTTTTGATACACAAGCTTTGCTTTATCAGCTCTCAAAACATATAATGATTATGCGGCTTAAGTGTGAAGTTGAGTGCAAAAAAATACAATTAAGTCCTCTGTCGGGAAAAAACGAAATTATTTTCCGAACAACGCAATAGTAATGAAATAATATTAAAAACCTCGATTCCCTTTAAGATGGTAGATTGATCTTAAGTAATGCAGTGTTCTGAATCGATTGGTAACATTCTCTAAACTGTAGTGCAAGTACTTTCGAAGATTTTATTATTTTTACTGATCGGTAGCGAAATTCGCATGTTTAGCTTACATTATACAACAATTTATCGTTAATCTACATATTTAATCATCATAAAAACGTTAGATTCTTGTTATATTCTTTATTCTGCGTCAATAGAATACGATATCTAAGAAATTGCAAGAGTTTACACCTTTTCGTATTTCGAGGATATGCATGTATGCACGAAAAATCATATAAGTTACAGAAATTATATTAAAATACACGATTCCGTTTAAAATAGTAGTTTGATCTTAAGTAATCCAGTTTGCTGAATCGATTAATTACATTCTCCGAACTGTGGTCCAAGTACTTCTGAAGATTTTACGTTTTTTATTATAATTATTACTATTATTATTATCATTATTACCGTTATTACCGTCATTATCGTTATTATTTTTACGATTATTATTATTATCGTTATTTTCATTATTATTATTATTATTATTATTATTATTATTATTGTTATTATTGTTGTTATCGTTATTATCATTACTATTATTATTATTATCATTTTGCATTTGAAGTCATTTTCGGCCGGACGTATCAGCAACTCGAGACGTTTTGTCGCGCTTTTGGTGAATTTCTTACTTTTAATTTAAAATGATTAAACACGCAAATTATCTCATAAAACTTTTTATTTTAACATTTTATGTATCTTTACTTCTTTGCGAAGATAATTACTTAATCATTAGTCTTTGTAATTTTGCTTTGTATGATATTTCAATTAACAATTGTCGAGATGGATTCTCGGCTTTTCGGGATAAGTATCACCATAGTATGTTGTTTAATGTCTTTTGCCGGTTTTATTTCTTTAAGAGCAGACTTTACAATCCTTCCTAACTCCTGTTAGAATGTTATGCAGCTTTCCATTTAGGCGGATTTTTTCGAAATCGGAGGTTAAAGTTGAAGCTCGATTATGTGTTTGGTGAAATCTCCAGTTAGTTGGTGAACTAAGGTTTACAAATGTTTGCAAATTATGTTTACATTACAAAATGTTTACAAATTACTAAGGTTTGCAAGAGATCTCTGCTGTTCTGTGGTTTTATAAAGAATATATGAATTTATTGCACATATATCCAGACTTCAAAAAAATAATTTGCGCCACCATTTCAAAGATTTTCTTAAGAAACTGTACCTTGATGTAATTTATTCGTTAAGCAACGTTACATCAAACTTATCTTCACTTGAGCTTATTTCATTAGTAAGTTCCATGCTTATGGGGATCAGAAAATTGAACTTTTATAGTCCTTTTGCCATGACTTTCAAATTCGAAATAAGACCGAAAATGAGGTCCGATCCATGGATGTGCATTAATTTCAAATAAGAAAACAATACTTCCATCGGAAACAGATTTTATCTTCGTAACATTATACAGGAAGAGCTTAAGAACACAATTGAATGACAGAAAACAAAAAGTTCTTATTACACATCGAATTTCCTCACTGAAACAAAGTGGTGAGCGAGAGTCACCTGTTAAGTTGCGGCATAAAATCGTGTGGTGAGTAAGCGTCACCTCTCGAGTGCAAATGGTTATTATTATTATTGTCGTTATTATCGTTATTATTATTATAGATTTTATTATTATAACACTTATTATCGTTTTTATTATCTTTATTATTATAATTATTGTTATTATCTTTACAATTATTATTATTATTATTATCGTCGCATCATTATTATTTTTACTACTAATATGGTTATTATCGTTATTATCATAATTATAATAATTATTATTAGTATTATTACTATTATTATTATTATAAACGTTATTGTTTAATATTATAAACGTTATTATTATTTTTACTAAAATTATCGTTATTATCATTATTATTATTATTACTATTATTATTATTATTATTATTATTATTATTATTATTATTATTATTATTATTATTATTATTATTAATATTAATATTAATATTATCTCCAAGGGGAGGATTGGAGCATTCCTTTCCTTTCGACGAGTAGCGCCGTCGGGGCTCGAACTACGATGAGTACAACCTCCCTAAAAAACCAGGGCTTATCTGGCCCGGATATCAGTGCCCTGTAAGGGCCCCAAGCCAGGGGTTACGGCAGGCCCACGAGGACTAGTGGGTACGGTGAAGCTGCCCGAAAGGGATGTGCTGGATGATACGTAAAGGGCAGTTTTCGTGGCAACTCCCGGCATCAACGCGTCGCACGGGAGGGTCAGGATGTCGATGAAGGAAGTAGGTGAACGGCAAGGGCGGATGCTTCATTCCCGCCCTTATAGGCAAAAGCTCTCGCAACAATGGGGGTAGTTGCGAGGGTGATCACCCTCCCACTTCCTGAGGTACCGCGTTCGGAGACTGCCTGGCACTCTGGAGTAATAACACAACCTATGGAGAATCAAATTAAAAACAATTCAGAATCAACTGGAAGTGATATCGCTGCTCAAAGCGACAATAACGGAGGCTTTCAGCTTGCGAAGGGGACACCACAAGATGAAGAGAGAGAGAGAAACTCGCGCAAGCGAGGGTCCTCCTTGCCAATATGAGGGCGACTGTGACTAGACAGCCGAACGTAAATAATGCGATCAAGCAAGGGCTCCAGGAACTGGAGGAGATCATTGACAGCCTCGAGTTTATGTATAAATCTCGAGCAAAGGTCAAGGAGGGAGCGAGGATCCTCGCCCGAGTCTCTCAGTGGCCACGGGCTAACTCTATACCAGATGTTGGCACAGTCAAGAGAGTAGCCACAAGCCCGCCGCAGTTCCCTGAAGAAAGCCTCAAAAGATCGAGACAAGAGGCGACGATGACCGAAGCCAGCAAGTGGACGGAGTTCGTCAAGAAGAAGAAAAAGAAGGAAAAACCTGTGAAGAAGGCGACGAAACCCCCACCGCAGGAGAAAAAGAAGCCGAGCAAATCGGAGGGCAGGTTGAGAAAGAGAACGAAGCCGAACACGATCCTCCTGAAACCTGCGTAGGATAAAACCTACATAGACGTAGTCGGAGCTATCTACCAGCGCATCAAGTCCAGCGCTGCGGGGGTAGACGTTAGATCGGTCCGGCAGACCAGAACGGGAGGGGTTCTTCTCGAGCTCAAGAAGACTACTGCGGAGATCAGGGTCTTATTTGCACAAACTCTGAGGAAAGAAGTAGGAGACACGAGCAGCATCGCGGAACTGGTCCCCAGAGCTACGCTGGAGATAGGGGACTGCGATTGCTGCACATCGGTAGCAGAAGTCGAGGAGGTCCTAAGGAGGACCCTGCCAGATTACTCGGGGAAACTTGAAGCCAGAATGACGAACCACAACGCGAGGCAGCAATGCCTGGCCCTTGTCAAAATAGAAGAGGAAGCAGCTGCGAAGCTTTTGAAGGCCAGCCCAGTGCTGGTCGGCTTCGTCAGCTGCAAAGTCAGGCGAGGAGCAGAAGCAAGGCGATGCTACTGCTACCTCGACTATAGCCACCGTAGTGCAAGGGTCCCGACCGCAGTAAGCTCTGGTATTTCTGCGGCGGCACGGAGCGCAAGCTCAAAGACTGTAAGGTCAGCGAGCCCACTTGCTTCTTGTGCTCCAAAAGCGATGCTGAACCCAAGAAGCACTTGGCCGGATCAAGGGTGTTCACAGCCTTCCAGGAGGCCTTTGCAACAGCCAACAAAAAAGGATGAGAGTACTCTCAGGGTAACCTCAATAGGAGCAGGACGACTCACTACCTCCTAACCCAACTCTGCTCTGAGAAAAAAGCTGATATTGTTCTTATCAGCGAACAGTACTAGGAGCAGGATGGTACGCCGACGAATTGGGCACCGTGGCTATCAGATCCCCGACAGATACATGTGTCGGATCAAGGATCCGGTCGCGGTTACGTTTGGGTGAGACATAACTTGACGACTTATGTCAAGGTATATCTCACCTCAAACGACCGGATAGACGACTTCCAGACCAAACTGGAGGACGCACTGCGGGAAATGCAAAGGGGATCTCATTGTGGTTGGAGACCTCAATGCCAAAGTTCTCGAATGGGGTGAGGCCAGGCCGGACTCCAGAGGTAAACGAATCACGGAGGTGGCGTCGAGACTGGAGCTATCAATACTCAACACAGGTTCGACGTCAACTTTCCGAAGGCCTGGCTACAGAGAGACGATCCCGGACGTCTTTCTAGCCAACGAACACCTTGTGGCAAGAGTCGCAGGCTGGCAGGTGATCGAGGATTATATCGGGAGCGATCATTAGTACATCCTATTCGATGTACACGATAGCAGGCCAGCCGTGACAAGGGTAAGCGGCCCCCCCGGTGGAACATCGCAAAAATGGATCGAGAGAGGCTGTCTTCAGCCATAGATGAAGGTTGGAGATCCCATCAAATTGCTTCCGCGAGTCTATCGCCAATTGCACAAGCCAGGATGATTACTGCAGCAACTATGCAGCTCATCCAAATGGCTTGCGCGATAGCGGTGTCAAAGAAGAGCACGAAGCGGCAGAGGTATCCTGCATACTGGTGGACGAACGAGATCGCAGATCTTCGCAAGAAGTGCTTAAGGCTTCGCCAGTTAGCAAAACGAGCGAAGAGACGCGATCTCAACGCTGCCCCCTTGGCCGCAGAGTATCAAGCGGCGAAAAAATTACTGAAGAGGACCATCAAGGCCAGCCAATAACGGTGCTGAAAGGAGCTAAGCCTAGATGTCGACCAGAATCCGTGGCGATTAGGGTACCAGATCATCACTCGCAACATGGGGACTCACACGCAAGGAATTCCTCAGGACGCGAGGACGTTGGAAAACATCATTCATACCCTATTCCCCTCACATCTGAAGAGAGAAATTGGCTCGGCTGCGTCTGGCAGTCTCGAAGCGCCGCAGTTTACGGAGGGGGAGCTACTCAGTGCCATATCTTCCATGCGGAACAAGAAAGCTCCAGGAGCAGACGGCCTTCCAGCGGAAGTAATGAAAGCCGCCGTGTAGAGTCACCCTGAGTTCTTGCTAAACATGTATAACATGTGCCTCAGGGAGGGCATCTTCCCTGCTCCGTGGAAGAAAGCGAAACTTGTGCTTATAAACAAGGGTAAGGGTCCAGCAGATGCCGCTTCGTCATATAGGCCTTTATGTATGCTCGATACGCCTGGCAAGCCTGGAGAAGCTGCTTAGGCTACGGCTGCACGCGGCCGTGAGGGCAGCGGGCGATCTTGCTGCCCGGCAGTATGGATTTCTATCCGGCCTCTCCACCATCCACGCAGTACAGGAGGTTGTCACGGCCGCTAAAATGACGGAGCGCGGGAATCATTTATCTCGCTCTATGTGTCTGCTGTCCACCTTAGACGTGAGAAATCCCTCCAACTCCATCAGGTGGGACTTGGCAATGGAAGCGCTCGAATGTAATTTCAGCGTCCCGGAGTACCTACAGAATATATACTCTGAGTATATACTCGGATAGTCCCCGAATAGTCTCTCGAATACTTGGGGACTATTTGAACGAGCGCTTCCTAGAATACAATACAGGCGATGGTCCAAGAAGCATAGAGTTGACATAGGGGGCAGTTCAGGGCTCAATACTGGAACCGGATATTTGGAATATCTTCTACAACGGTATTTTACGTATGGCAGTCCTTGAGGGCGCTTTCATGGTGGGATATGCAGATGACATTGCAGCTTTGTATATTTCATAACTGCTTTTTTTACCGTTACTATTATTATTAGTATCGTCTTTGTTTTTATTATTATTATTATTATCGTAATTATTATTATTATTATAAATAGCGTTATTATTATTATTATAATTATTATCGTTATTATTATTATAATTATCGTTATTATTAATATTATTCTTATTGTTATCCTTATCATTATATCCTTATTATTATTATCTTTATTATTAACGTTATTAATATTATTATTTTTAATATCGTTATTATTATCGTTATTATCATTATTATTATAGCTTTATTATCGTTAATATTATTGTTATTCTTATTATTATTATTATCTTTATTATTATCAATATTATTATTATCGTGATTCTTATTGTTGTTATTATGGGCGTTGTTATTATTATTATTATTATTATTATTAATATGGTTATTATTAATATTATTATTATATCCATTATTGTTATAAATTTAACGTTATTATTTTTGCTTATTATTATCGTTACTATTATTGATTTGGTTACTATTATAATTATTATCGTTATTATTATTAATATTATTATTAGGTTGGATCTATGAAACGGGCGTTTTTTTAGTTATTTATTTTCATACAATGCCCGTTTCATAGCTTCCAACATAATATTATTAATATTGTCATTATTATATATATTATTATCGTTATTATAATAATTATTACTTTTATGGTTATTATTATAATTATTGTTATTGTTATTATTATTGTTATTATTATTGTTATTCTTATTGTTGTTATTATTGTTATTGTTATTGTCAGTTTTATTATTACAGTTATTGTTATTATTATTATTGTTGTTATTATTATTATTACTGTAATTGTTATTATTATTATTATTATTGTTTTTGTTGTTATTATTGTTATTATTATTATTATTACTATTATTATTATTGTTATTATTGTTATGTCCATTATCATGATTACTGTGATTATAATGATTAATATAATTATTATGGTTATTATTAAGATTATTATGTTTATTATTATATTTATTATAATTATAACGATTATTATTATGATTAGAATGATTTTTTATATATTTATTATTATTATTATTATTTTTACTATAATTATCATATTACGATTGTTATGAACATTATAATGTTTATTATGATTATTGTAATGATTATTCTAATTATTATCAATATTATTTTGATTATTATGATTATTATTAGGAGTATTATGAATATTATTATGATTAGTATCATTTCTTTTTTTTGTTTAATGATTTTTATGGTTATTATGTTTATTATTATGACTATTATAATTAGTATTATAATTATTATGATTAATACGATTATTATTAGAATTAGTAATTATAATATTATGATTATCATAATTATTAACATTTTTATTATAATTATTATGATTATTATGATTATTATCATGATTATTATTAAGGTTATTGTGATTATTATGATTATTATAATGATTATTATTACAATTATTATTATGATTGTTATTATATTATTATAATTACTATCATAATTACTGTGTCTATTATGATTATTATGATTATGATGATTTTTATTATGATCATTGTTATAATTATTATGTTTATTATTATGATTATTATGAATATTATTATGATTACTACGACTCTTAAGATAATTATTATGATTATAATGATGTATGTTATGACTGTAATGATTATTATTACAATTATTTTGATTAATATTATGATTATTATGATTATTATAATGATTATTCTGATTATTAGGACTATTATTATGATTATTATGTTTATCATTGTTATTTTGGTTATTATTATGGATATTATGATTACTATTATGATTATTATTATGATTATTATGCTTCTTAATGCGATAATTATGATTATTAATATAATTATTATTATTATTGTTATCATTATTATGATTATTATTATAAGAATTTAGCTTATTATAATTAGTACGATTTATATTATAATTATTATAATTATTATGATTATTGTCATGATTATTTTGATTATTTTTGTGAATATGATTATATTTATTGTATTATTATTTGAATTATTATTATGATTTTTATTATTATTATGATTATTATCATTAATGCTATTATTATGGTTATTATTGTGATTATTTTCGTTAATATGATTAATGTGATTGTTATTAGGTACATTATTACGTATATTATAATTATTATGATTAGTATTACGACTATTAGGTTTATTACTTTTCTTATTATGATTATCATTATTATTATGAAGATTATTATTAGGATTTTTATTATTATTATGATAAGTATTATGATTATGAACACGAATATAATAATTATAATTATAATTATAATTATAATGATTATTATTATTATCAGAATTATTATTATTATTATTATTATTATTATTATTATGGTATAATAATAGATATGATAATAATAATAATAATAATAAAAATTATAATTATAAGAATAATAATTGTAATAATAGTAGGAATAATAATTGTAATAATAATAGTAATAATAATTGTAATAATAATAGTAAAAATACTTCAAATAATGATAGTAATTATAATGATAATAATAATAGTATTAATAATAGTAATAATTAAAGTAATAGTAATAATAATTGTAATAGTAATAATAATAATAAAAATAATAATAATAATAATAATAATAATAATAATAATAATCATAATTATAATAATAATAATTGTAATCATATTATGAACAATAATAGTATAATAATAGTAGTAATCATAGTAGTAATAATAGTAAAAATATTAGAAATAGTAATAGTAATTATAATTATAATAATAATAGTAATAATAATGGAAATGATAAAAGTAATAATGATAATAATAATAATATTAATAATAAATAATAATATTAATATTAATAGGAATAGTAATAATAATTGTAATAATAATAGTAATAATAAATGTAGTAATAATAGTAATATTAATACTAATAATAACATTATATTATCATAGTATTAATGATAGTATTAATAATTGTAATATTTGTAGTAGTAATAATAGTAATAATAATAGTAATATTAATAGTAATAATTATAGTAATAATAATTGAAATAATAAAACTAATATTTATACTAATAATAATAGTAATAATAATATTAATAAAAATAGTAGTAATATTTGTAACATTAATTGTAATAATATTATTAGTAATAAAAATAATAATAATAGTAATAATAATAGAAATAATAATTGTAATAATAATAGTAATAATAATAGAAAGAATAATTGTAATAGTAATAGTAATAATTGTAGAAAAAATAGAAGTTATTGTAATTATATTAATAATAGTAAGAATAATAGTAATAATATTATTAATAATAATAACGATAATAATAATAATAATAATAATAATAATAATAATAATAATAATAATAAGAATAATATTAATAGTAATTGTAATAATAATAGTAATAATATTAGCAATAATAATAGTAATAATAATACTAATAATAATAGCAATAATATTTGTAATAATAATAATAATAATAATAATAATAATAATAATAATAATAATAATAATAATAATAATAATAATAATAATAATAAGAATAATATTAATAGTAATAGTAATAATAATAATAAAAATTGTAATAATAATAGTAATAATATTAGTAATAATAATAGTTATAATAATACTAATAATAATAGCAATAATATTTGTAATAATAATAATAATTCTATCTTTAATAATAATGGTAATATTAATTGTAATAACAATAGTAATAGTAATTGCAATAATAATAGTAATATAATTGTTATAACAGATGTAATAAGAAAAATAATAATAATAGTAATAATAATAGTAATAATTGTTGATATAATAGAAGTAATTGTAATTATAACAATAATAGTAAGAATAATAGTAATAATAGTAGTAATAAAATTGATAATAGAACTGACAATAATAATACTAATACTAAGAATAATAATAATAATAATAATAATAATAATAATAATAATAATAATAATAATAATAATAATAATAATAATAATAATAATAATAATTCTAATAGTAATAATTGCAATAATAGTAGGAATTATAATAGTAATAATAATAGTAATAGTAAATGTAATAATAATAGTAAGAATAGTTGAAATAATAATAGTAATTACAATTATAATAACAATAGTATTAATAATAGTAATAATAATAGTAATAATAATAATTATAATCATAATATTAATAATAATGTTAATAATAATGGTATTAATATTATTAAAGATAATAACGATAATAATAAAAATAATAATAATAATGATATTAATAATAATATAATAATAATAATAAGAATTGTAATAATAATAGAAATAATATTAGTAATAATAATAGTAATAATAACAGTTATAATAATAGTAATAATAATAGCAATAATAATAGTAATAATGATAATAATTCTTTCTGTAATAATAATAGTAATATTGATTGTACTGACAATAGTAATAATAATTGCAATAATAATAGTAATATAATTGTAATAATTGATGTACTAAGAAAAATAATAATATTAGTAATAATAATAGTAACAATTGTAGTTAACGTACTAGTAATAATAATAGTAAAAATAATTATAATAAATATATTAATAATTAACGTAATCATATTAATGATAATACTAATAATAATAGTAATAATATTTGTAATGATAATAGTAATAATAATATTTATAATAATTGTTACTATAAAAGTAAGAATTATTGTAATAATAATAGTAATAATAATAGTTATAATAAAACTAATTATAATAGCAATAATAATTGTAATAATAATAGTAATATAATTGTAATAATAACGGTAATAAAAAAAATAAAACATAGTAATAACAATAATAATAATAATTGTTGTTATAATGTTAGTAATAATAATAGTAAAATTAATTGTAATAATAATAGTAATAATAATAATAATAGTAGTAATAATAATAGTAATATTAATTGCTAAAATTGTTGTAATAATTATAGTAATATTAATAATAATAATTATTATAGTGATAATAAAAGTAATAATAATAGTAATAATAATTATAATAATAATAGTAATATTAATAGTGAAAGTATTATTAATATTAATTGCAATAATAATAATAATAGAAATAGTAATAACTATAGTAATCATAACAGTAATAATTATTGTGTTAATAACAGTGATAATAATAGTAATAATAATTGTAATAGTAATAGTAATAATAATAGTATTAATAATAGTAATAATAAAAGTAATATTAATAGTAATAATAATTGTAATAATAATTATAATAATAATAATAATAATAATAATAATAATAATAATAATAATAATAATAATTATAATAATAATAATTGTAATAATATTAGGAATAATATTAGTAATTATAATAATAGTAATAATAATAATAATAATAGTAAAAATATTATAAATAAAAATAGTAATTATAATTATAATAATAATAGTAATAATAATAGAAATTATAAAAGTAATATTGATAATAATAATAATGATAATAAAAATAATAATAATAATACTTAATAATATTAGTATTAAAGGATTAATAATAATAATATTAATAATAATAGTAATAATAATTGTAATAATAAAAGTAATATAATTGTAATAATATTTATAATTAAAAAAATAATAATATTAGTAATAATAAGAGTAATAATTGTAGTTATAATACAAACAATAATAATTGTAAGAATAGTGTAATAATAATAGTAATAATAAATTTAATAATAATAGTAATAATAGTAGTAATAGTAACGGAAATAGTAATAGTAAAAATATTTGAAATAATGGTTGTAATAAAAATAGTAATAATACTAGTAAATATAATAGTAATAATAATAGTAACTATAATAGTAATAATAATGGTAAAGAAGAAGTAATAATAATTGTACTAATAATAGTAATAATGATACTAATATTAATAATAACAATAATAGTAATAATAACAGTAATAATAATTGTAACAATAATATTAATAATACTTGTAATAACTATTGTAATAATAAAAATAATAGTAATAATAATAGGAGTAATAATAGTAATAATAATAGTACTAATAATTGTAATATTAATAGTCATAATAATTACAATAATAATAGTAGTAATAATGGTAATAGTAATTGCTATAATAATAGTAATAATAGTAGTAATAATAATTTTCGTAATAATAGTAATAATAATAGTATTATTAATTGTAATAATAATAGTGATTATAGTAGTCATAATGATTGTCATAATAATAATGATAATAATTGTAATATTAATTGTTATAATAAGTGTAATAACTATCGGAATAATAATTTGTTTTAATAATATTGATAATAGTGGTAATAATGATTGTTAAATGATAGTAATAATAATAGTAATAATAATTGTTATAATATTAATGATAATAATATTAATAATGATAGCGATAATAATAAAAATATTAATAGTAATAATAATAGTTATAATAATAGAAATAATAATGGTGATAATAACGGTAATGATTATGGTGATAATAACTGTAATAATAATAGTAATAATAATAGTAATAATAATAGTAATAATAACAGTAATAGTACCATTAATAATAATAGTAATATTGTTAGTACTAATAATAGAAATAATAATTTTAATTATAATTGTAATATTTATAGTAGTAATAATAGTAATAATAATAGTAACAATAATTCTAATAATTATATTATTAATAATAGTAATTATAATACTAATATTAATTGTAATAATAGTAGTAATAATAATTGTAATAATAATAGTAATAGTATTAGTAATGTTAATAATAATTATAATAATAGTCTTAATAATAATTGTTTTAATAATAGTAATAATAATAGTAATAATAGTAGAAATAAAGATAGTAATAATAATAGTTATTATTATAGAATTAATGACAGTAATAATAATAGTAATAAAAATTGTAATAATAATTGTAGGAACAATAGTAATGATAATACTAATAATAGTAGTAGTAATAATATTAATAATAGTAGTAATAGAAATATTAAAAGTAATAATAATAATAATAGTAATGATAATAGTATTAGTAGTAGTAATAATTATAGTAATAATAATTGTAATAATAACAGTAATAATAATAATAATAATAGCAATATAATTGTAATAATAATAGTAATAATAATAGCAATAATTATAGTAATGATAATAGTGATAATAATAGTAATAATAATTGTAATAATAATTGTGATTTTAATATTAAGAATAATAGTAATAATAACAGTAATAATAGTAGCAATAATAATAGTAATAGTAAAACTAATAATAATTATGGAAACAATAACGGTAATAATAATAGAAATAATAATAGTAATGATATTACACATATTAATAGTAATAATAATTGCAATAATAATTGTAATAATAGTTGTTATAATTATAGAAATAATAATAGTAATAATAATAATTGTAATAATAATAGTAATAATTCTTATTATAATAATTGTATAATAATAGTTTAATAATTTCAAAATAATAGTAATAGTAATAGTATTAATAATAGTAATAATAACAGTAATAACAATTGTAATTATAATAGTAATAAAATTTGTTATAATAATACTAATAATATTAGTTATAATAATTGAAATAGTAATTCTAATAATAATAGAAATAATAATAATAATAATAATAATAATAATAGCAATTACAACTGTAATAATAATAGTAAAAATAATAGCAATAATTATAGTTATAATAATTGTGATAATAATAGTGATAATAATTGTAATAATATTGTAATATTAATAGGAACAATAATTGTAATAATAATAGTGATAATATCTATAATTATAATAGTAATAATACTAGTAATAATAATTGTAATAATAATAATATGAAATGTAATAATATTAGTGATATTAGTTTTAATAATAATAATGGTAGGAGTAATAATAATAGAAATAATAATAGCGATAATAATAGTGATATAATTAATAATGATAATCGTAATAATAACAGTAATAATAATAGTAATAATAAATGTAATAATAATATTAATAGTATTACTATTAATAATAGTGATTAAAATGGAAATAATAGAAGTATTAGTAACAGTGATAATAACTGTAATAGTAATAGTAATAATTATAATAATAATAATTGTAGTAATAATAGTATTAATAATAGTAACAATAAAAGTAATAATAACAGTAACAATAATTATAATATTAAGGATAATAATAATAATAACAGTAATAATAGTAGTAATAATAATAGTAATAGGAAAAGTGATAATAATAATGGAAATAATTACAGTAATAATAATAGAAATAATAATAGTAATGATATTACTCACATTAATAGTGATAATAATTGCAATAATAATTGTAATTATAGTTGTAATAATCATAGTAATGATAATAATAATAATAATTGTATTAATATTAGTAATAATACTGGTAATAATAATTGTAATAATAATAGTAAAAATTATATTAATAATAATAGTAATAATAATAGTAATAATAATAGTAATAGTAATATTATTATTAATAGGGACAATAATAGAATTATAAGTATAATATTAATAGTAATAATAACAGTAATAATAATTAATAATAGTAATAATAATGATAATATTAATAATAATAATAATATTAATTTTTATAGTAATGGTAATAATAATAGTAATGATATTTGTAATAGTAATAGTAAAAATAATAGTGATAATATTTGTAATAATATTAGTGATAATAATAGTATTAATAATAGTGATTATAATAGTAATAATAATTGTGATAATAATTGTAATAATAATAGTAATAATAATTGTAATAGTAAGAGTAATAATGATACTAATAGCAACGGTAATAATAACTGTAATAATAATAATAATAATAATAGTAGTAATAATTGTAATCATAATGGTAATAATATTAGTAGTATTAATAGTAATAATGATTGTAATAATTATAGTAATAATAAATGTAATATTAATAATAATAAAAATAGTCATTATAATTGTAATAATAATAGTAAGTATTATATTAATAATAATAGTAATAAGAGTAGTAATAATAATAGTGATAGTAATAGTAATAATAACACAAACATTAATAGTAATTATAATTATAATACTAATAGTAAGAAAAACAGTAATAATAATTGTAATTATAATAGTAATAATAATATTTATAATATTTGTAGTAATATTAATGATAATAAACGTAATAATAATAGTGATAATAATAATAATAATTATTGTGTTAAGAATAATAATAGTAATAGTAATAATAATTGCACTAAGAATAGTAATAATAATATTATTAACAATAGTAATAATAATAGTAATAATAAGATTAGTAATAATAGTAATAATAAGTGTAGTCATAATAGTAATAATAAGAATAGTAATAATAGTAATAATAATAATAGTAGTAATAATAATAGTAATAATTATAGTCTTAATAATAGTAAAGAAAATATAAATAATAATTTAAATAATAATATTACTAATAATAATAATAATAATAATGGTAATAATAATAGTTATAATAATAGCAATAATAGTAATTATAATAATAATTTTAATAATAGTAATAATAATTTTGATAATAGTAGTAATGATATTTGTAATAATAATAGTAATAATAATAATAATAGTAATAATTATAATAATATTAATAATAATAGTGATAATAATACTAATAATAATTGTTATAATAGTAGTAATAATAATAGAAATAATAATTGTAAGAATAATAGTAATAATATTAGTAATAATAATTGTAATACTAGTAGTAATAATTATAGAAATAATAGTTTTAATACTATTAGGGATAATAATAGTAATAATTATAGTAATATGATTTGTAATAATAATTGTAATAATAATATTAATAATAATTGTAATAATAATAGTAATAATAATAGTAATAATAATTGTGATAATAATAGTGATAATAATATTAATATTGGTAGTAATGTTCATAGTAATAATAATTGTTATTATAATAGTAATAATAATGGTAATAATAACAGTAACACTAGGCCCTACCGTCTAATCTCATATCCATCCTAGTGGCATAGTAAAACCATCCCGGCACCGCCATGTGGTATTACTTCAGGATGGCGCTACTGCTTCGTGTCTCTTAACTTGACTACGTCTTCGGCTCTACGTGGCAGGAACCAGGTGCAATTTTGGTGGCTCGTCTATGTGCCACCCATCTCCTTCTTCTTCTTGCTTAAGATTGACCTGACGTACCAGGCCACCTTGGTCCAGTCCTTCTGCTTTCGCAGCATTTTCTCGACTACGTTGTCCGGCGAGATGTCTCCGAGGTCATGTTCCAAGACAAGATGTTCGGCGCACCACCGATTAAATAAAAAAATCGTGTGATGGACGTCGTCATTCATCGAGTCCCTATAGGGGCAGTTGGCGTCTGCTACATTCCTGATTCTTGCCAGGTAGGAGCGGAACAAGCCATGCCCTGTCAGGAATTGGGTGAGGTTGAAATCGACTACTTCCGCCTCCCGATTTATACAGTTGTCTAGCTGACTGATAAGTCGGGCAGTCCAGCTGCCCTACGTTCCTGCTCCCATCTATTTTGCAAGGCCTTGATGCTGATAGACCTGGCGAGCCTTGATGCCTCATCCTTTCCCAGGACACACTTTTGCTGGTGGACGAATTTCCTCTCCTGGGCTAATAGATCGATTAGGATTACCCCGGCGACAACTAGCACTGCCGGCTCTGAGACCGTGCGGTAGGAGCATGCGATTGGGCGGGCGCCCCTCCTCTGTATCGCGGTTCTGCTCTTGCGGGATTTCTCTTTTCGCAGCGCCTCAGCCCATACATCCGCACCTTACAGCGTCACTGCTTCGGCGGCACGCATCAATAGTCTTCTCATGCTCGGACGGGGACCGTTGACATTGGCCATGAGCTTGCCCAGTGAGGCTACTACTTTTGCCGCCTTGTCGTCTGCCCTGATAATGTGCTTTCCATAGTTAAGCTTGTTGTCAAGCATAACCCCAAGATATTTGACATCCGAATTAGTCTGGACCGCCGCGTCTCCTACAATGAAGCTGCGCAAGGTGTTGATGCGCTTCCCCGTAAGTGGCACGACCTCCGTCTCCTGGACTGCTAGAAATAGCCCGTGGCTTCCATCCAGGAAGAAACTCTCCACATGACCTGATGGAGCAGCAACTGTGCCCCCTCCGTGTCTCTTGCGGTAATGACAACTGCAATGTCATCAGCGTTCACAACCAAGAAAGTACCTTCTGGGAGTGCCATACGAAAGATACGGTCGTAGAATATATTCCATATATCCGGTCCCAGTATGGAGCCCTTGGCTGCCCCCAATGTCAATTCGAAGCTTCTTGTACCATCACTCGTGTCGTATACTAGGAAGCGCTCATTTATATAATCGTTAAGAATTCGGAGTAGGTACTTTGGGACGCCGAAGTTACGTTCGAGCGCTTTCCTTGCCAGTTCCCACTTGACGGAGTTGAAGGCATTTCTCACGTCTAAGGTGGCCAGCAGGCACAGAGGTCCAGTTCGATAATTGCTTCGCTCCATCATTTTAGAGGCCGTGACTACCTCCTGTACTGCGTGGATGGTGGAGAGGCCGGATCGGAATCCGTACTGGCGGCCGGCAAGATCTCCCGCTGCCTTTACGGCTGCGTGCAGCCTTGGCATTAGCAGCTTCTCCAGGAGTTTTCCAGCCGTATCGAGCATACAAATAGGCCTGTATGATGAAGCTGCCCCTACTGGACCCTTACCCTTGCTAATGAGCACAAGCCTCGTTTTCTTCCATGGAGCGGAGAAGATGCTCCCCTGAGGCACGTGTTATACATGTTCTGCAATAGCTCAGGGTGACTTTGCGCGACGACTTTAATTATTTCTGCTGGAAGTCCGACTGGACCTGGTGCTTTCTCGTTCCGCATAGAAGATGCGGCCCTGAGTAGCTCTTCTTCCGTGAATTGCGGTACCTCGATTATGCCGGGTGCATCCAAGCTGATCTCTCTCTTCGGCTGTGAGGGGAATAGAGTATGCACGATCTGATCCAACGTCCTTGCGTCCTGAGGGTTCCCTTGCGTGTTAGTCCCCAGCTTGCGAGTGACGATGAGGTACCCTAATCCCCACAGATTCTGGTCGACATCCAGGCACAGTTCCTTCCAGTCCGTCGTTGACTGGCCTTGATGGTCCTCTTCAGGGCTTTCTCGGCTGCTTGATAGTCTGCGTCCAAAGGAGCAGTGTCGTGGTCGCATTTCTTCGCTCGTTGTGCTAAACGGCGTAGCCTTAAGCACATCTTACGAAGATCTGCGATCTCGTTCTTCCACCAGTATACAGGGCGTCTCTGCCGTCTCGTGCCATTCTTTGGCAACGCTATCGCGCAAGCCATTTGGATGAGCTGCATGGTTGCTGCGCTCGTCAACCTAGCTTGTGCGGGTGGCGATAGACACGCGGAAGTACTTTGTTAGGATCTCCATCCTTCCTCTATGACCGAAGACAGCCTCTCTCGTACCATTCTTGCAATGTTCCACCGGGGGGGTCGCTTTACACTTGTCACGGCTGGCCTCCTATAATGTACATCGAATAGGATGTACTGATGATCGCTTCCGGTATAATCTTCGATCACCTGCAAGCCTGCAACTCTTGTCATAAGGTGTTTGTTGGCTAGAGAGACATCCGGGATCGTCTCTCTGTAGCCAGGCCTGCGGAATGTTGACGTCGAACTTGTGTTGAGTACTGATAGCTCCCGTCTCGACGCCACCTCCATGATACGTCTTCCTCTGGAGTCCGGCCTGATCTCCCCTCATTCGAGAGCTTTGGCATTGAGGTCTCCAGCCACAATAAGAACCCCTTGCATTTCCCGCAGCGCGTTTTCCAGATCATCCAGTTTGATCTGGAAGTCGTCTATCCGGTCGTTCGGAGTAAGATATACACTGACATAAGTCGTCGAATTTTGTCTCACCTAAACGTAACCACGTCCAGATCCTTGGTCCGACACATGTATTAGTCGGGGATCTGGGATCCAGATTGCCGCGGTGCCCGATTCGTCTGCGTACCATCCTACTCCTGCTCTGTCCTGGTACTGTTCGCTGATTAGAACAATATCAGCTTTTTTCTCAGAGCAAAGCTGGGCTAGAAGGTGATGCGCCGTCCTGCTCCTATTCATTTTACCCTGAAGTGCTCTCATACTTTTTATTCTACTTCTTTGCTGTTGCAAGGGTCTCCTGGGAAGCTTTGCAGGCCCATGATCCCGTCAGGTGCTTCCTAGTTTCAACATCGCTATTTGAGCACAAGAAGCAAGTAGGCTCGCTGACCTTGCACTTTTTGATCTTGTGCCCCGTGTCGCCACAATAATAGCAAACTTTACTGCGATCAGCTCCCTTGCACGAGGCACTATAGTGACCATAGTCGAGACAGCGGAAGCATCGCCTCACTTCTGCCCTTCGCCTGACCCTGCAGCTGATGAAACCAATCAGCGCACGACCGTCCATTAAAAGCTACGCAGCTGCTTCCTCTTCTATTTTGACGAGGGCCAGGCGTTGTTGTCTTGCGTTGGGGTTCGTCATCTTAATTTCGATATTCCCCGCGTAGCCTGGCAGGGTCCTCTTTAGGGCCTCCTCGACTTCTATCGACGAGGTACAGCAGTCACAGTCCCGTATCTCCAGTGTAGCTCTAGGGACCAGTTCCGTGATGCTGCTCGTTTCTCCTACATCTTTTCTCAGGGTTTCCGCGAATGAGGCCCTGATTTCCACGGTGGTCTTTTTTAGTTCGAGGAGAACCCCTCCGGTTCTAGTCTGCCGGACCGATCTAGTGTCTACCCCTGAGGCGCTGGTCTTGATGAGCTGTTGGATGGCTCCGACCTCGTCTGTGTAAGATTTACCTTTCGCAGGTTTCAGGAGGATCGCCTCCGGATTCGTTCTCTTTCTCGGCCTGACCTCCGATTTGCTCGACTTCTTTTTCTCCTGCTGTGGGTGTTTCGTCGCCATTGTCTCTGGTATTTCTTTATTTCTTTTCTTCCTAACGAAAAGAAATAAGATTCCACTTGGTGGCATTGGTCGTCGTCGCCCTCTGCCTTGGTTTTTGAGTCTTTCTTTGTGTAACTGCGGCGGGCTTGTGGCTACTCTTTTAATCGCACCAGTATCTGTTATAGAGTTTGCCCTGAGGCTCTGAGAAAATCGGGCGAGGGTTCTCGCTCCATTATTGACCTTTTTTTGAGATTTATACATAAACTCGAGACTGTCAATGATTACCTGAAGTTCTGGGAGCCCTTGCTTAATAACGCTGTTCACGTTCGGCTCTCTAATAGCCGACTTCATTTTGGCAAGGAGTGATTTCGCTTGCGCGAATTTCTCACTCTCCCCATCTTGGGTTGTCCACTTCGCAGACTGGATAGGTGCGGTCAAGCCGGAGAGCCGAAAGTCTTCAACGGCCCTGGCAGGCCTCTGCCACTTCTCAAAGTGTCCTTCATATTTTACCCTTCATGGCAATTTCATCACACCGCAGGCCAGATCGACTACCTGTGGTCTACTTCCTGATGCATTATCTAGAGCTTGGGCCAGGTTGACTACCCCAAACACATTGCAGTTGATAGATGACGACAGCGGGTAGCCTGCCAACCACCAACAGACACCGCCGTGGCGTGGGTGTTCCTCCCACGAACGCTATTATTTTTCGCTGTCCAATCAATCATGAATAATGTACTTTTGGGAGGCAAGCTTCCCAATAGGAAGGAAAGGAACGGAAGGAAGCTAGAGAGTAAGAGAAAGAATAGAAAAATATATGATAAGAGAAAAAAGGAAGGAATAGCTGTTCATGATCATTCACAAGTCATTCACACAGTCCCCTTTAGTCGCCACTTACGACAAGCAGGGAGTACTTTGGGAGTATTCTACTTCCCCCTACCCACTGAGGGAAGAAATAATAATAGTAATAATAAATATAGTAATAACAGTAATAATATTTTTAATAAGAATAGAGCTAATAATAGTAATAATAATAGAAATAATAATAGTAATGAGAATAATAATAATAATAATAATAATAATAATAATAATAATAACAATGACAGTAATAATAATTGTAATCATAAGGGTAGTAATAATAGCAATAATAATTGTAATAATAATAGTATAAATAATAATAATAATAATAGTAATAGTAATTATAAATGTAATAATAATTGTAATAATAATAGTAATAATGATAGAAATAATAATAGTAATAATAACAGTAATAATAATAGCAATAATAATAATAATAATAATAATAATAATAATAATAATAGTAATATTTATAGAAGTAATAATAATAATAATAATTATAATAATAACAGTAATAATAAATGTAATAGTAATAGTTATAATAATTGTAATATTAATAGTAATTGTAATTGTAATAAAAATAGCAATAATAATAGTACTAACAATTACATAATAACAGTAATAATAATAGTAAAAGTAATAGTAATAATAAGATTAATAATAATTGTATAAATAATAATAATAATAATAATAATAGTAATAATAATTATAATAAAAATAGTAATAACAATAGTATTAACAATACTATTAATAGTAGTAATAATATTAGTAACAATAACAGTAATAATAATAGTAATAATAATCTTAATAATAACAGCAATAATAATGGTAACAATAATACTAGTAATAATAGAAATAATAATAGAAATAATCATAGTAATGTAAATAGTAATAATAATAGTAATAATAATAGTAATAACAATAATAATAATAACAATAATTATAAATCTTATATTAATAGCAGTAATAATAGTAAAAATAATAAAAATAATAATAATAACAAGAATAGTATTAATAATATTAATAATAGTAACAATAATAATAGTAATAATATTTGTAATTATAGTTGCAATAATAATACTAATTATGATAGTAATAATGACATTAATAATAATAATAATATAGAAGTAGTAAAAATAATAGTAAAAATAATTGTATTAATAAGAGTAATAATAATAGTAATAATAATAGAAATAAAAATTGTAATCAATATGGTAATAATAATAGTAATAATAATAGTAATAGTAATTGTAATAATAATAATAATACCAGTAATAATAATTGTAATAATAGTAATAATAATAGCAATAATAAAAGTAATTATAATTGTAATAAAAATATTAATATTAACCGTAATAATAAATGTAAAAATAATAGAAATAAAACAGATAATAATAATTGTAATCACAATAGTAATAATAATAGTAATAATAATTGTAATATTAATTGTAATAATTATAGTAATAATAATAATATTAATTGTGATAATAATAGTAATAGTATTTGTGACAATAATAGTAATATTAATTGTGATAATAATAGTAATATTAATAGTAATAATATTAATAATAATAATAGCAATAAGAATAGTAGTCATAATTTCAATAATAATAGTAAAAATAATAGTAATAGTAATTGTAATAATGAAAGTAATTATTTTTGTTATAATTATAGTAATAATAATAATAATAATACTAGCAAAAAAATTGTAATGATAATAGAAATAATAATAATGAGATTTGTAATAATATAAGTGATAATAATTGAAATAATAATAGTGAAAATAATAGTAATAATAATTATTATAATTATAGTAATAATAATTATAATCAATATTGTAATAATAATCGTAATAATAATTGTAGTAACAATAGTAATAATAATAATAATAATAATAGTAATAATATTAATAATAATACTAAAAAATATGTATTTATAATAATATTAATAATAATAGTAACAGTAATAATAATAGTAGTAGTAATAATAACAGCAATAATAATATGCATAGTAGTAGTAATAATAATGGTATTAATAATATTAATAATAGTAATAATAGAAATAATAATAGCATTATAATATTAATAAAAGTAGTGGTAGTAATAGGAATAAAAATTGTAATAATAATAATAATAATAATAATAATAATAATAATAATAATAATAATAATTATACTAATTATAATAGTGATAATAACTTTAATATTAATAGTAATAATATCAGTAATTATAATTATATTAATAATTGGTAATAATAATTGTAAAATAATTTTAATAAGAATTGCGGTAATAGTAATTATAATACTAGTAATAGTTATAGTTATAATGATAATAATAGTAATTGTAACAATATTGTTATATTAATAGTAATAATAGTTGTTGTAATAGCAGTAATAATAATAGTATTACTAATTGCAATAATAATAGTAATAATAATAGCATTAATAGTAGTAGTAATAATTGCAATAGTAATAGTAATAATAATTCCAATAGTAATCGTAATAACAATACAAGCTACAATAGTAATAAAATAGTAATAATAATTGTAATAATATTTGTAATAATATTAGTAATATGAACATTAATAATTATTATAATAATAATAGTAATAATAAAAGTAATAATAGTTGTACTAATAGTAGTAATAATAATAGTAATAATAATAGTAGTAATAATAATAAGAATTGTCATAATAATTGTATTAAGAATAGTAATAATTATTATAATATAATATTAATAATAATAGTAATAATAATAGCTATAATAAATGTAATATAACTACAAATAATAATCGTAAATATAACAGTAACAATAATAGTAGTAATAAATATAATAATAATAATAATAATAATTGTAATAATAATAATAATAATAATAGTAATAAATATATTTATAATAATAATAATAATAATGGTAATAAATATATTTATAATAATAATAATAATAATAGTAATATATATATTTATAATAATAATAATAATAATAGTAATAGTAACAATAATAGTAGTATTAATAATAATACTAATAATAATAGTAATATTACTAGTAATAATAATTGTAATAATAATACTAATAATAATAATAAGTATCGTCATAAAAATTGTAATATCAATAATAATAATAATAGTGATAATAATTATAATAATAGTTGTAATAATAATTCTGTTAATAGTAGTAATAATAATTTTACTAATAACAGTATTAATGTTTGTACTGTTAATAGTAATAGTACCAGTTATAATAATAGTAATAATAATAATATTATTAATTATTGTGATAATATTAGTAATAATAATATTAAAAATAAGGGTAATTATAATAGAAATAATAATTGTAATAATAGTATTAATATTAATAGTAATAATAATAGCAATAATAATTGTTATATTAATAGTAATAATATTAGTAAGAATAATTGTAATAATATTTGTGATAATAATTGTATTAATAATAACAGTAATAATACTAATAATATTTGTAAAAATAATAGTATTTATAGTAGCAATAATAATTGTAATATTGATAGTAATAATAATAGTAATAAAAATATTAATAGTAAAATTAATAATAATAGTCACAGTAGTAGTAACAAAAAAGCAATAATAATTATATTACCAATAGTAACAATAATAATAATAATATTAGCAATAATAATTGTAACAATTCTAATAATTATAATTGTTATAATAATAGTAATAATATTAGTAATTATAATATTAATATTACTAGTAATAATAATTGTATTAATAATAGTAATAATAATAATAATCGTCATAATAATTGTAATATTAATAATAATAATAATAGTGATAATAATAGTAAAGATAATTTAATAATAATAGTGTTAATAATAGTAACAATAATTGTGATTATAATCATAATAATAACAGTAATGATAATAGTAATAATAAATGTAATAATAATATTAATAATAACGGTAATAATAATAGTGATAGTAATATTAATATTAATATTAATAGAGATAATAATAATAATAGTAATAATAATTGTAATAATAATAATAATAATACTAGAAATAATAATTCTAATAATAATAGTAATAAAAATTGTGATAATAATAGTATTAATTATAGTGGAAGTAAATGTAATAATAATAGTAATAATAATAGTAATAGTATTAGTAATAATAATTGTAGTAGTAATATTAATGACAACAGGTTATTAAGAGTAATAATAATGGTAATAATAATAGTAATAATATATGCAATAATAATTGTAATAATATTAGTAATAATAATACTAATAATTATTACAATAATAGTAATACTAATAGTAAAAGTAATAATAATAATAATAATAATAATAATTGTAGTAACAATAGTAGTAAGAAGAGTAATAATAATAGTTATAATAATAATAATAATAATAATTATAATAATAAATATAATAATAGGAATAATAAGAGTAAGAATAATTGTAATAATAATAGTAAAAATAATTATATTCATAATAGTAATAATAATTGTAATAATAATTTTAGTAATAATAATAATAATGATAGTATTAATAATAGTAATAAACGTAGTAATAATAATAGTAATAATAATAGTAATAAAAATAAATTATAATAATGTTAATAATAATTGTAATAATAACAGTAATAATAATAGTAATAATAATATGATAAAATTGCAATAGTAATAACAATAATAATTTTAATAATAATAGTAATAATAATTATAATCATAACAGTAATAATAATTGTAATAATAATAGTAATAATAATTGTAATATTATAGTAATAATAAATGTAATAATAATATTAAGAATAATAGAAATAATTGTAGTTATAATAATAGTTATAATAATAGTATTAGTAAGAGTAATAATAATTGTAAAAGTAATAGTAACAATAATATTAATAATAATTGTAATAATAATAGTAATAAAAATAGAAATAATCGTAGTAATAATAATAGGAATAATATCAGTAATAATAGTAGTAATATTAATAGTAATAATAATAGAAATAAAAAAAGAAGAAATAAAATAATAATAATAGTAGTAAGAGTGGGGGTAGTAGAAGGAATAATAGATGTAATAATAACAGTAATAATATATCGTAATAATAATAATGATGATAATAATTGTAAATTAATAGTGATAAGCATTGTAATAATAGTAATTACAGCACTAGTAATAATAACAGTGATATTAAGAATAATAATAATTGAAGTCATAATAGTAATAATAATAGTAATTATAATTGTAATAATAAGAATACTCGTAATAACAATAATAATATTAATAATTTTAATAATAATTGTCATAATAATAGTAATAATAGTTGTAATAATAGTAGTAATACTAATAGTAGTAATAAATGTAGCTATAATAGTGATAATAATCGTAATAATAATAGAGATAGTAATACTAATAATAATAGCGATAATAATAATGAAAGCAATAATAATAACAATCGCAGTAATGAAAGTCATTATAGTAGGAATAATCATAATAAAAATAATGTAATTACAATAGTAATAAGAATAGTAATAATTATAGTAATCATAATTATAATCATAATGGCTATAATAATTGTTATAATATATGTAATAACAGTAATAATAATAGTAATAATAATAGTAATAATCGTGGTAATAATAATCGCAATAATAGTAGTAATAATAATAGTAATAATAGTAGTTATATTAATTGTAATAATAATAGTAATAGTAATGCTAATAATAATTGTAATATTAATAGTAATAATAATAGGAATAATAATAGAAATAATAATTGTAATAATAATTATAATAATATTAGAAATAATACTAGTAATAATAATTGTAATAATAATTGTAATAATAATAATAAGAATTGTAATAATAATAGTGATAATAATAGTAATAATTATTGTTATAATAGTAGTAGTAATACCAGTAATAATACTTGTAACAATAAATGGATTAATAATAGTAATAATAATAGTAATAATAATAGTAATAACAATTGTAACAAAAATAGTAATAATATTCATAGTAATAGTACTAATAATAATAGTAATAATAATTGTAATAATTATAGTAATAATAATTATATTAATAGTATTAATAATGATAGTAATAATAATAGTAATATTACCAGTGAATATAATTGTAATAATATTTGTAATTATAATAGTTATAATAACAGAAATAGTGTCAGTAATATTAATTGTAATTATAATAGTAATAATAACAGTAATAATAATTGTAATAATAATAGAAATAATAATTTTAATAATTATCGTAATAGTAATAGTTACAGTAATAATAATAATAATTACAATAGTAATAATAATGTAATAATAGTAGTTATAATAATAGTAATAATAATAGCTATATTAGTAGAAAAAATAATGTGTGTAATAATATTAATACCAATTGTAATAAAGAAGGAATAGTAATAGTAATAATAATAGTAATAATAATTGCAATAATAATTGAAATATTTATAGTAATTATTGTAGTAATAATAATCAATTATAATAATAAGAGTAATAAAAGTAATAATAAGAGTAATAATAATAGTAATAATAATAGTAATAAAACTAGTATTAATAATTATAAAAGTAGTAGAATAAATAATAGTAATAATTATTGCAATAGTAATAGTAATAATAATCTTAATAATAAAAGTAGTAATAAATATAATCATAATAGTATTAATAATTGTAATAATAATAGTAGTAACAATAGTAAAAGTATTACTGACAAAAATAATAATAATATTAATAATAATGGTAGTCGTACTAACAAAAGTAATAATAATAGTAAATACAAATGTAATAATAATATTAATAATAATAGTAATAATTATAGTGATGATAATAGTAATAATAATAGTTATAGTAATAGTAGTAATAATAGTAATAATAATTCTAATAATAATTGTAATAATAATAGTAATAAGAATTGTAATATTAATTATAATAATAATAGTAATAATGATAGTGATATTAATATTAATAATAATTGTTATAATAATAGTAATAATAATAGAAATAGTACTAGTAATAATAACTGTAATAATAATAGTAATAATAGTAATAAGAATCGTAATAATATTCGTGATAATAGTAGTAATAATAATCGTGGTAATAATAGTAATAATAACTGTAGTAATAATAGTAATAATAATAGTTGTAATTAGAGTCATAATAATAGTGATGACAATAGTAATAATAATTGTAATAATAATAGTAATAATAATAGTAATAGTAATAGTAATAATAATATAACTAATAATTGTAATAATATTATTATAAATAGCAGTAATAATAATACTAATAATAATAGTAATAATATTTATAATAATAATAGTAATAATAGTAATAATAATAGTAATAATATTATTAATACTAATTGTAATGATATTATTATTAATAATAGTAATAATAATATTAATAATAAAAGTAATAATAATTATAATAATAATAGTAATAATAATAGTAATTATAATAGCAAATATAATTGTAGTAATCATAGTAATAATAATATTATTAATATTTGTAATAATATACGTAATGATAACGGTAATAATAATAGCAATAATTATGGTAATTATAATTGAAATAGTAATAGTAATATTACAAGAGATAATAATAATAATAATCGTAGTAATAATAAAGGTTATAATAATGTGATTAATAATAATAATAATAATAGTAATATTAATAGAAATAATAATTGTAATAATAATATAAATAAAAATAGCAACAATAATAGTAATAAAAGTAGGAGTAATAATATTAATATTAATTGTAACAATAATAATGACAATAATAGTAATTATCATTGTAATAATAATAGTAATACTAATAGTAATAATAATTGAAATTTAATAGTAATAATATTAGTATTAATAATAGAAATAATAATAATAATAATAATGATATTTATATTAATATTAATAATAATTGTAATAATAATAGAATTAATAATAGTAATAATACAAGTAATAATAATTGTAATAATATTAGTAATAATAATATTAATAATTATTGCAATAGTAAAAGAAATAATAAGCTTAGTAATGATAGTAGATATAAATATAATCACAATAGAAATAATAATTGTAATAATAGTAGTAATATTAATTGTCATAGTATTAGCGATAATAATAATAATAATAATATCAATAGTAATCGTAATAAAAACACTAATATTAATAGTAATTATAAATGTAATAATGATATTAATAATAATAGTATTAATATTTGTAATAATAACAGTAATTATAATAGTTATAGATATTGTAATAAAAATAGTAATAGTAATAGTTATTACAATAATAATAATAAGTTAAATTATAATAGTAATTGTAAAAGTAATAATAGTTGAAATTTGATAGTAATAATATTAGTAATAATAATAGTAATAATCGTAGTAATAATAGTTGTAATAATAACAGTAATATTAATAGTGATAATAATGGTAATTTGAATAATAATGATAATCCTAATAATAACAGTAACAATATTAGTAATAATAAATATAATAATAATATTAATAAAATTAGTAAAATAATTGTTATAATTATAGTAATAATAAATGTATTAGTAATAGTAATAATAAATCTAATATAATAGTAATAATAATAATAATAATAATTGTATTAATAATAATATTATGAACAGTAATAATAATAGTAACAATAATAGTGATAATAATAGTGATAATATTTATAATAATAATAGTTATAATAATAGTATTAATAATAGATATATTAATAGCAATAATAATAGTTACAAAAGTAGCAGTAATAATAGTAATAATAATTGTAATAATTGTAATAATAGTAGTAAAAAAAATAGTTATAATACCAGTAATAATAATTGTAATAATAGTTGCAATAATAAAATTAGTAATTATTGAAATAGTAATGGTAATAATAGTCTTAATAATAATAGTAGAAATAAATAAAATCATAAAAGGAATAATAATTTTAGTAATAATCGTAATAACAATAGTAACATTATTTGTGTTAATAATAATAATATTAATAATAATAGTAATCGTAATAATAAATGTATTAATGATGGTAATTATAATTGTAATAATAATATTAATAATAATAGTAATAATAATAGTGATAATAATAGTAATAATAATATTATTAGTAAAAATAATAATAATAGTAATAATATTAGTAATAATAATTGTAATAAAACTAGTAATAATAATTGTAATATAATAGTAATAATAATAGTAATAATAGTAGCGACAAAATAGTAATATAATTAATAATAATAATAGTAACAATAATAGTAATAATAATAGTAATAATAATATCAATAATTAATATAATAAAAATTGTATCATTAATTGTAATAATAGTAGTAATTGTAATTGTAATAATTACAGAAATAATAATAGTAATAATATTAGTAATAATAATTTTAACAATAATGGTAATAATAATAGTAATAATAATCTTAATTATAATTGTAATAATAATAATAATAATAGTAAAAGTAATTATAATTGTAATGATAATTGTAATAATAATAGTAATAATAATAGTAATAATACAAGTAATAATAACTGTCAGATAATAGTAATAAGAATTGTTATAATAGTAATTTTACTAGTAAGAATAATAGTGATAATAATAGTAATAATAATTTTTATAATAATAGTAATAATACTAGTAATATTAATAGTAATAATAATAGTAATAATAATGGGAAGAATAGTAGTAGTAATAATAGTAGTAATGATAGAGATATTAATATTAATAATAATTGTAATAATAATAGAAATAATAATAGTAATAATACCAGTAATAATAATTTTAATAATAATAGTAATAATAATAATAAGAATTGTAAGAATATTAGTGATATTAATGGTAATAACAAAAATGGTAATAATAATAATAATAATTGTAATAATAATAGTAATATTAATAGTAATAGTATTCGCGATAATTATAATAATATTAATAATAATAGTAATCGTAATAATAACACTAATATTATTAGTAATTATAAGTGTAAAAATAATATTAATAATAATTGTAATAATATTATTAATAATAATCGTAATAATATTTATAATTATAAGTGCAATAATAATTGTAATGATAATTATAATAATAATTGTAATATTAATAGTAATAATAATAGTAATAATATTAGTTATAAAAGTAGTATTACTAATAGTAATAATAATTCATTTAAAAATATTAATAATTATTGTAATAATAGTAGTGATAATAGTTGTAATATTAAGAGTAATAATATCAATAATAATAACATAAATAATAATTACAATAATAATATTAATAATATTTGTAATAAGAATAGTAATAATATTTCTAACTATTGTAGTAGTAATAATAGTAATAATAATTTTAATTATAATTGTAATAATAATATTAATAGTATAAGTAATTATAATTATAATAATAATTTTAGTAATAATAGTAATAATCATAGTCATTATAATAATAAGAATTATAATATATTAGTGATAAGAATTGTAATGATTTCAGTGATAATAATAGTAATAGTAATTGTTATAATAAAAGTAATAGTACCATTAATAATAAATTTTCTAATAATAGTAACAATAATAGAAATAATAATAGCAATAATAATAGGAAGAAAAGTAGTAGAAATAACAGTAATAGTAATAGTAATAATAATAGAAATAATAATAGTAACAATAACAGTAATAATAATAGAAATAACAATAAATTATAATAATAGTAATAATAATCATAATAATATCAGTAATAATAATATTAATAATAATAGTAATAATAATTGCAATAGTAGTGGTAATAATATTTGCAATAATAATAGCAATAATAATAGTAAGAGTATTAATATTAATAATACTAATAATAATTGTAATAATAATAGCAATAATAATTGAAATAATAATAGTATTAATAATAGTATTAAATATAATAAGAATTGTAATAATATTAGTGAAGATAATAGTAATAACAATAGTGAAAATAATAGTAATAATAATTGTAATAATAATAGTAATAATAATTGTAATACTAATAGTAATAATACTAGTAATAATATTTATAATAATAGTAGTAATAATAGTAGTAATAATTATTATAATAATAATTGTAATAAAAATAGTAATAATAATAAATTATAGTAATAATAATTATAATCGTAATAATAGCTATAATAATAATAGTGACAATAATAATAATAATAATAGCAATAATAATTCTATTATTAATAGTAATAGTAATAGTAATAATAATTGTAATAATAATCGTACTAATAACATTAATAATAATAGTAATTATAATAGTAATAATAATATAGTTAATAATTGTAATAATAATAGTAATAGTAATTATAATCATAATACTAATAATAATCATAACAATAAATGTAATAATAAATGTAATAGTAATCATAACAATAAATGTAATAATAAAAGTAATAATAATTTTTATAATATTTGTAATAATAATTATAAAAATATTAGTAATTAAAATTGTAATAATCGTAGTATTAATGATAAAAATAATAGTAGTAATAATAATATTAATAAAAGTTGTAGTAGTAATAGTAATAATAATAGCATTAATAATAGGAATTAAAGTACTACTACTACTAATAATAATAATAGTAGGTATTATTGAATTAATAATAGTAACAATAACAGTAATAATAATAGCAATAACAAAAAATTAGAATAATAGTAATAATAATCGTAATAATAACATTAATCATTATTGTAAAAATAATAGTAATAATAATTGTAAAATAATACTAATAAGAATTGTAATAATAGTAATTATAATAATTGTAATAATAATAGTGATAATAATAGTAATAATAATTGTAATTATAATTGTAATAATAATTGTAATGATAATAGTAATAATAATAGTAATAATAATGTATTATCATAATAGTAGTAAAAAGTAATAAAGAGAGTAATAATAATAATAATAATAACAATAATAATAATAGTAATAATACTAGTATTAATAATTATAATAATAGTAGCGATAATAATAGTAATAATAATTGTGATAATTATAGTAATATTATTATTAACAATAATAGTAATAATAATTGTAATAACAATTGTAATAATTTTTTTTTGATGGTCTCAGAATACCTATCTTTACGCACTAACTCGGAGATCCTGCCCGCCAGAGGGACCCTTCACCATTTGTGTCCTCCTTAAAATCCTTGGAGTGTCGGTCTCACCGTTGCAATAGGCACTACCGACTAAACTCATATCCATCCTAGAGGCATAGTAAAACCATCCCGGCACCGCCATGTGGCATTATTTCAGGATGGCGCCACTGCTTCTTGTCCCTTAACTGGGCTCCCTCTTCGGCTCTACGTGGCAAGAACCAGGAGCAGCGTTGGTGGCTCTTCTATGGGCCACCCATCTCCTTCTTCTTCTTGCTTAAAATTGACCTGACGTACTAGCCCACCTTGTTCCACTCCTGTGTCCACGCAGCACTATCTCGACGACGTTGTCCGACGAGATGTCTCCGATGTCTTGTTCCAAGGCTAGTCCGCTTTTTTATGTACTCGGCGCTCCACCGACTACATAAAAAAACATGTGGTGGGCGTCAACGTCGATCGAGTCCCCATAGGGGCAGTTGGAGTCTGCTACATTCCTCATTCTAGCCAAGTAGGAGCGGATGAGGCCATGCCCAGTCAGGAATCGGTTGAGGTAGAAATCGACTTCTCCCGTCTACCGATTTATCCAATTGGCTAGTTGACTGATGAGTCGAGCAGTCCATCTGGCTTTACGCTCCTGCTCCCATCTACTTTGACAGGCCTTGGTGCTGATAGACCTGGCGGGCCTTGATGCCTTCTCCCTTCCCAGGACACACCTTTGCTGTAGGACGAATTTCCTCTCCTGGGCTAATATATCGATCGGGATTACCTCGGCGACAACTAGCACTGCCTGCTCTGAGACCGTGCGGTAAGAGCACGCGATTCGGAGGGTGCCCCTCCTCTGTACCACGGCTATGCGCTTGCGGAATTACTGTTTTCGCAGCGCCTCGGCCTATACTTCCGCACCGTACAGCATCACTGCTTCGACGGCACGCATCAGTAGTCTCCTCATGCACGGCCGGGGAACGTTGACATTGGCCATGAGCATGCCCAGTTGGGCTACTACTTTTGCCGCCTTGTCGGCTGCCCTGATAATATGCTCTCCATAGTTAAGCTTGTTGTCAAGCATAACCCCGAGATATTTGACAGCCGACTTAGTCTAGACCGCCACGTCTCCTACTATGAAGCTGCGCAAGGTGTTGATGCGCTTCCTCGCAATTAACACGATCTCTGTCTTCTGGGCTGCTACAGATACCCCGTGGTCTTCCATCCAGGAGGTAACTCTCCGCGTGACCTGGTTGAGCAGCAACTGTGCCCCCTCTGTGTCTCTTGCGGTAATGACAACTGCAATGACGTCAGCGTTCCCAACCAAGATAGTACCTTCTGGGACTGCCATACGAGAGATACCGTCGTAGAATATATTCCATATATCCGGTCCCAGTTTGGAGCCCTGGGCTGACCCCGATGTCAATTCGAAGCTTCTTGGACCATCACTAGTGTCGTATAATAGGAAGCGCCGATTAGATAATCGTCAATTATTCGTAGTGGGTACTTCGTAACGCCGAAATTACGTTGGAGCGCTTTCCTTGCCAGGTCCCACCTGACGGAGTTGAAGACATTTCTCACGTCTAAGGTGGTCAGCAGGCACAGAGATCGAGTTCGATGATTGCCTCGCTCCATGGTTTTAGCGGCCGTGACCACCTCCTGGACTGCGTGGATGGTGGAGAGGCCGGATCAGAATCCGTACTGGCGGCCGGCAAGATCCCCCGCTGCCTTCACGGCTGCGTGCAGCCTTGGCCTGAGCAGCTTCTCCAGGAGTTTTCCAGCCGTATCGAGCATACAAATAGGCCTGTATGATGAAGCTGCCCCTACTGGACCCTTGCCCTTGCTAATGAGCACAAGCCTCGCTCTCTTCCATGGAGCGGGGTAGATGCCCTCCCTGAGGCACGTGTTATACATGTTCAGCAAGAGCTCAGGGTGACTTTGCGCGACGATTTTAATTATTTCTGCTGGAAGTCTATATGGACCTGGTGCTTTCTTGTTCCGCATAGAAGATGCGGCCCTGAGTAGCTCTTCTTCCGTGAATTGCGATACCTCGGTTATGCCAGGCGCATCCAAGCTGATCTCTCTCTTCGGCTGTGAGGGGAATAGAGTATGCACGATGTGATCCAACGTCCTCACGTCCTGAGGAGTCCCTTGCGTGTTAGTCACCAGCTTGCGAGTGACGATAAGGTACCCTAATCCCTACGGATTCTGGTCCTCATCCAGGCATAGCACCTTCCAGCACCGTCGTTGACTGGTCTTGATGGTCCTCTTCAGGGCTTTCTTTGCCGCTTGATAGTCTGCAGCCAAGGGAGCAGCGTCGTGGTCGCGTCTCTTCGCTCGTTGTGCTAAACGGCGTAGCCTTAAGCACTTCTTACGAAGATTTGCGATCTCGTTCGTCCACCAATATGCAGGGCGCCTCTGCCGTTTCGTGCCATCCTTTGGCACCGCTATCGCGCAAGCCTGTTGGATGATATGCATTGTTGCTGCGCTAATCAACCTGGCTTGTGCGGGTGGCGATAGACTCGCGGATGTACTTTGTTGGGCTCTCCATCCTTCCTCTAAGACCGAAGACAGCCTCTCTCGATCCATTCTTATAATGTTCCATCGGGGGGGTCGCTATACACTTGTCACGGCTGTCCTCCTATCATGTACATCGAATAGGGTCTACTGATGGTCGCTCCCGGTATAATTCTCGATCACCTGCCAGCCTGCGACTCTTGCCACAAGGTTTTGTTGGCTAGAGAGACATACGAGATCGCTTCTCTGCAGCCAGTCCTGCAGAAGGTTGACGTCGAACCTGTATTGAGTATTGATAGCTCCAGTCTCGACGCAACTCCATGATTCTTCTTCCTCTGGAGTCCGGCCTGGCCTCCCCCCATTCGAGAGCTCTGGCATTGAGGTCTCCAGCCACAATGAGATACTCTTGCATTTCCCGCAGGGCTTCTTTCAGATCGTCCAGTTTGGTCTAGAAGTCGTCTATCCAGTTGTTCGGGGTGAGATATACGCTGACATATGTCGTCAAGTTATGTCTCACCCAAACGTAACCGTGTCCGGATCCTTCATCCGACACATGTATCTGTCGGGGATCTGGGATCCAAATGGCCGCGGTGCCCAATTCGTCTGCGTACCATCCTACTCCTGCTCGGTACTGTTCGCTGATTAGAACAATATCAGATTTTTTCTCAGAGCAATGATATGCTAGATGTTGATGCGCCGTACTGCTCCTATTCAGGTTACCCTGAAGTACTCTCATCCTTTTTTTTCTACTTCTTTGCTGTTGCCAGGGCCTCCTGGAAAGCTTTTCAGGCCCTTGATCCCGCTGTGTGCTTCCTAGATTCAACACCGCTCTTTGAGCACAAGAAGCAAGTAGGATCTCTGACTTTGCAATCTTTGATCTTGTGCTCCGTGCCGCCACAATAATAGCAAACATTACTGCGATCAGGTCCCTTGCACGAGTCACTATAGTGACCATAGTTGAGACAGCGGAAGTATCGCCTCACTTCTGCATTTCGCCTGACCCTGCAGCTGATGAAACCATTCAGCACCCGACCGGCCTTTAAAAGCTGCGCAGCTGCTTCCTCTTCTATTTTGACGAGGGCCAGGCATTGTTGTCTTGCGTTGGGGTACGTCATCTTAATTACGATTTTCCCCGCGTAGCCTGGCAGGGTCCTCTTTAGGGCCTACGCGACTTCTATCGACGAGGTACAGCAGTCACAGTCCCATATCTCCAGTAGCTCTAGGGACAGTTCCGTGATGCTGCTCGTTTCTCCTATCTTTTTTCTCGGGTTTTCCGCGAGTGAGGCCCTGATATCCACGATGGTCTTTTTTAGTTCGAGGAGAACCCCTCCGGTTCTAGTCTGCCGGACCGATCTAATGTCTACCCCTGAGGCGCTGTTCTTGAAGCCCTGGTGGATGACTCTGACTACGTCTGCGTAAGATTTTCCTTGCGCAGGTTTCAGGAATATTGCGTCCGGCCTAGTTCTCTTTCTCGGCCTATCCTCCGATTTGCTCGGCTTCTTCTTCTCCTGATGTAGGTGTTTCGTCGCCTTCATCACTGGTTTCTCCTTATTTCTTTTCCTCTTAACGACTTCCGTCCACTTGGTGGATTCGATCGTCGTCGCCTCTTGCCTCGGTCTTTTGAGGGTTTCTTCAGACACCTGCGGTGGGCTTGAGGCTACTCTCTTAACTGCGCTGGCCTCAGTCGTAGAATTTGCCCGAGGGGTCTATGAAACTCGGGTGAAGATCCTCGATCCCTTATTGCCCTTTTCTCGAGATTTGTACATGAACTCGAGACTGTCTATGATGTCTTCCAGTTCTGGGATCCCTTGCTTAATTTCTTTGTTTACGTTTGTCTCTCTAGTAATAGCTAGCTTCATTTTGGCGAGGAGTAATTTCGCTTGCGCGAGTTTCACTCTCTCTCTATTTTGTGGTGTCCCCTTCGCAGGCTGAGAGCCTACGTTTTCTTCGCCTGGAGTAGCGATGTTATTTCCAGATGTTTCTGGAGTATTTTGCTGTTTATAGACTTTTTCGTTTTGTGTGTTTAGCTTCTCTTTGGTGCTTTGTTTTTCCATGTGTTCAAAATTCTTCCTCCAGAGTGCCTGGCCGTCTCCGAACGTGGTGTCTCCGGAAGTGAGAGGGTGATAACCCTCGCAACTACCCCCATTGTTGCAAGAGCTTTTGGCTATAAGATCGGGAATGAAGCATCCGCCCTTGCCTTTCACCTACTTCCTTCCTCGGCTTCCTGACTCTCCCGTGGGTGCGACGCGTTGACGCCGGGAGTTTTCCACGAGAATCACGCTTTACGTATCATACCGCACATCCCTTTCGGGCAGCGTCAGCGTACCCGCTAGTCCTTGTGGCCCTGCCGTAACCCTTGCTTGGGGCCCTTACAGGGTGCTGTCATCCGGGCCAGAGGAGCCCTGGTTTTTTTTTTGAGGGGTTGTGCTCCTCGTATCACGGGGACCGACAGCGCTACTCGTCGGTAGAAGAGAAATGCTCCTCTTCTCCCCTTGCTGGATTATTATTATTAGGTGGAATTTGCCGAATTCCGTCCATACAGCCATGATCGCAACCGCGTTCCAAAAATTGAAGCATATGATATATAAATCCCACAGTTGACTGTTGCTTGATTCTATTTTATTTTCCTTCTGATCGAAGCGCCTCCTATGCCTTGCAAATGAGTTTATCGTCTTTCTCTGTAGTGGAATTAAGTGTCGCTTGTGCTGGTGGCGGCTCTGCCGTCGTAGTCACTAGTAGATGGCGCTGCATGAGTCCTCGGTGGGCCGTCGATTCTGCCGCCCAGGCATGTAATATAGTTCGAGGAACTAACATGTCCTAGTTTGCAGCACTGGTCAACATCCGAGATGGTGTCCAATACCTCGTAGTTCTTGATCGACTATATCCGCCAATCTTATAGGTCGGCTCATCTTTAAACGTAGTGGTAGTTGTCACATTTGCTGAAGGTGGCGCTGCCATCGCACCCTGGGTTAGGTGGTGCTGAATGATATCCCGATGAGAGGTCGAATCTGCCGTCCATTCGTAAAATATATTTCCCGCAACTAGCAGGTAATGGCGACCAAAGCCTCGAAAATCTATTCGAGCACATATTCACCAACCACACAATAGATGATCGATCTGTAGATCCGGTAATTATCTCTCATTGCTCACCGCTTACAAATTCCCAAGCTAGATATATTTCTTATTTCCTAGTAATGGGAATAGATGGAGCATGCGCTGGCGGTGGAATTACCGTTTATGTCAATAGTAGATAGCGCAGCATAAGCAAAGACTTCGGTGGACCGTCAAGTCTGCCATCCAACCATAGAGTACAGTTCGTCGGACTACCACAACCCAGATGTCAGCACTGCCTGTCCCCGGGATGGCGTCGAATACCTCATAGAACTTGAACGACTCTATCCACTAATGCCAGAGGGCGGCTCATCTCAAATCGAAGTAGTAGTTGACACATGCGCTGAAGGTGGCGCTACCATCGTAGCAGCGCTACCGAGTAGGTGGCGCTGAATGAGATCCCGATATAAAGGTCGGGTTTGCTGTCCAGCCGTAGAATATAATTTCGCAACCAACACGTAATGGCGACCAAATCCACGACAATCCAACCGAGCACATTTTCACAAACAGCACATGAGATGATCCATTTCTTGACCGGATTCTAATCTCCCTATGCTCGCCGATTAGCAATTCACACGCGAGATATGAAACTTACAGTCGATGGAATAGAATAAACTATGAAAAACCGCACGAAATGCGGAGTGCACGAAGATACGTCCCTTCCGTATCTACGCCATAATGGAACGCAATAATATTAATACTGATGGTAATAATGATAGTAAAAATAATAATAATAATAATAATAATAATAATAATAATAATAATAATAATAATTGTTATAATAATAGTTATAATAAAAGTAATAATAATAGTAGTCCTAATAATAATAATAATAGTAAAAATAACAGTAATAATAATAATATTAATAATAATAAGTGATAAATATAGTAATAATAATGTTAATATTAATAGTAATATTAATAATAATAACAATAGCAATAATAATAATAATAAGAATAGTAATATAATAATTGTAACAATAATAGTAGAAAAAATAGTAATAATAATTGTAATAATAGTAGTAATAATAATAGTAACAATAATTGTATTAATAATCGTAATAATAAAAGTAATAATAATAGTAATAATAAAACAACAAATAATAATAATGATTGTAATAATAATAGTAATAATAAAACAACATATAATAATAATGATTGTAATAATAATAGTTATTATAATTGTTTGTTAACAGTTATAATAATAATAACTGTAATAACAGTTATAATAATAGTAATAAAAATAGTGGTTGTAATAGTTATAATAAGAGTGATCATATTGGTAATAATAATTGTAATAATAAAAGTAATAATAGTAGTAATAGTAATAGTTACAATAATAGGAATATTAATAGTAATAAGAATAGTAATAATAATAAAGATAATATTAGTAATAATAATTGTAATAATAATAGAAATAATATTACTTATAATAATTGTAATAATAGGTGTATTAATAATAGTAATAATGATTGTAATAATAATTGGAATAATAAATGTAATAATAATAGTAATAATACTTGTAATAATAATATTAATATTAATAGTAATAATAATAGTGATAATAATAGTAACTTTAATGGTAATATTAATAGTAATAATAATTTTTCTAATTATTGTAGTAATTATTGTAATAATAATAGTAATAATAATAGTAATAATAGTAGTGATAATAAAAGTAATAATAATAGTGATATTTTTAGTAATAGTAATTGTTACAATAATATTAATAATAATTGTTATGAAAGTAGTAATAATAATATAAATAACAATTGTAATGAAAATTGTAGTAATAATAGTAAATATAATAGTAATAACAGTAGTAATAATAATTGTAATAATGATAGTAATAATTATTGTAATAATAATTGAAGTAATAATAGTAATAATAATAGTAATAGTAATTGTAATGATAGTAATAATAATAATAGTAATAATAGTTGTAATGATAGTATTAATAGTAATAGTAATAACAATAGTAATAATAATTGTATTAGTAGTGATAATAATAATAGGAATAATAATTGTTATAATAGAAGTAATAATAATTGTAATAATAATATTAATAATAATTGTAAAAATAATCGTACCAATGATAGTAATAAATGTTGTAATAATTGTAGTGATAAAAATAGTAATAATATTAATGTTGATTTTGGTAATAATATATCTAATAATAATAGTAATAACAATAGTAATAATAATAGTAGCGTTAATTGTAATAATAAAATTAATAATACCAGTAATAATAATTGTAATAATAATTGTAATAATAATAGGAATAGTTTTAGTAATAATTTCGATAATAATAATATTGATATTAAAAGTAATAATAATAGTAATAATAATTGTAAAATAATAATAATATGAATTGTAATAATAATAGTGATAATAATAGTAATAATAACAGTGATAATAAAAATAATAAAAATTTTAATGATAATAGTAACAATAATAGTATTAATATTAGTAATAATAATAGTAATATTAATAGTAATAACAATTGAAATTATAAAAGTAATAATACAAGTAATAATAATAGTAATAATAATAGTAATCATAATTATAATAGTAATAGATAATTGTAATTGTTATAATGATAGTAATCAATATTGTTATAATAATTGTAATAATAATAGTAATAATAATAATAATAATATTAGTAATAATAATATTAATAATAAAATAATAATCGTAATAATAACAGTAATAATAATAATAGTAATAATTGTATAATAATAGCATTAATAATAGTAATATTAATTGTCATAGTAATAATAATATTAACAGTAGCAATAATAGTGATAATAATAATAATAATAATATTAATTGCAAAAATAATTTTATTAATAATAGTAATAATAATAGTAATGATAATTTTTAAATTTATATTAATATTAATAGCAAGAGTAATTGTAATAATAATTGTAATTATAATAGTAATAATAATTATAATAACAATAGTAATAATAATATTATTAACAATTTTAATAATAATCGTAATAATAAAATTAAAAATAATACTAATAATAATGGTTATAATAATATTAATAATAATACTAATATGATTAGTAATTATAACAGCAATAATAAGGGTAATAATAATAGTAATAATAATATTAATAATAATATAAATAATAATAGTAATAGTAATAATAATAATAATTGTTATTATAATGATAATAATAGTTGAAATAATAATAGTATTAATAATACTAATAACAATTGTAATAAAAATAGTAATAATAATAATAATAAAAATAATAGTAATAATAATTTTCATAATAATATTAATAATAATGGTAAGAGTAATAGCAATAGTAAATGTAATTATAATAGTAATGATAATGGTAATTTATAATAGTAATAATATTAATAATAATTATTGTAATAATAATTGTAATGATATTTGTAATAATAATAGTTATAATAATAGTAATAGTAATAGTAATAATATTAGTAATAATAACTGCAATAATATTAGCTAAAAAATTGTAATAATCGTGGTAATAATAATAGTCATAATTATAAAAATTTTAATAGTAATAGTATTGGTGACAATAATAGTAATAATAACTGTAATAATAATACTAAATGTAATAGTCCAAATAATAGTAATAATAATAACAAAAGTAATAGTCCTAATTATAGTAATAATAACTGTAATAATAATTTAAACAATAAAAGTATTAATAATAATTATATTATTATTAAAAATAATAGTATTAATAATAGTAATATTAATTGTAATAATAATAGTAATAATAATGCTAATCATAACGGTAATAATAATTGTAATATTAATAGTAATAATAATGCTAATCATAATGGTAATAATAATTGGAACAAAAATAGTAATAATAATAGTAGTAATAATTGTTATAATAATACTAATAATAATAGTAATAATTACATTAATTATAATAATAATAAAAATAGTAACAATAATAGTAATAGTAATAGTAACAATAATTGTAATAATAATAATAATAATAATATTATAAATAGTAGTGATAAAATTTGAAATAATAATAGTCTTAATAATAGTAACAATAATAGCAATAGAAATAGAAATAATAATAGCAATAATAATTGTAATAATAATATTAATTATAACAAGAGTATTAATTGTAATAATAATTGTAATAATAATTGTAATAATAATAGTAATATTAACAGTAATAATAATAGTAATGGTAATTGTAATAACACCAGTAATAACAAATGAAATAATAATAGTATTAGTAATTGTAATATAGTAGTAATAAGAATTGTATTTATAATAGTAATATTAATGCTAATTATAACGGTAATAATAGTAGGTATAATAATGCTAATCATAACGGTAATAATAGTAGGTATAATAATGCTAATCATAACTGTAATAATAATTGTAATATTAATAGTAATAATAATTCTAATCATAACGGTAATATTAAGTGGAATAATAATAGTAATAATAATAGTTATAATAATAGTACTAATAATTGTAATAGTAATAGTAATAACAATATTTAAAATAGAAGAAATAAAATTTGAAATATTAATTGTAATAATAATAGTAATACGAATAGTAATAAAAATTAAAATATTAATAGTAATAATAATTGTAATAATAATATTAATTTTAATAATAGTATTAATTGTAATAATAATAGTAATAATAATTGTAATAATAATACTAATATTAACAGTAATAATAAAAGTAATCATAATAGTAATAATAATTGTAATACTACTAGTAATTACAATTGTAATAATAATAGTAATAATAATTGTAATATAATAGTAATAATAATAGTAATAATAGTGGTTATAATAATAGTAATAATAGTAATGATAATAATAGTAATAATAATTGCAATACAAGTAGTTTAAATAACTGTAATAATAATAGTAATAATAATTGTAATAATAATAGTAATAATATTAATAACAATAGAAATAAAAAAGTAATAGTAATGCTTATAATAATAGTAATAATATTAATAACAATAGAAATGAAAAAGTTATAGTAATACTTATAATAATAGTAATAATAATTGTAATAATAATAGTAATAATAATAGTAATAGTAATAGTGATAACAATTGTTATAATAATAGTAATAATAAAGCTTATAATAATAGTAATAATAATAGTAATAATATTAGTAATAATAATGCTTAATAAAACAGTAATAATAATTGTAATAATAATAGTAATAATGATAGTAATAGTAGTTGTAATAATAATACTAATAAAAATAGCAATAATTGCATTAATTATACTAATAATAAAAGTAGCAATAAAAGTAGTAATAATAATAGTAATAATAATTGTAATTATAATTGTAATAATAATAGTAATAATAATATTAATAATAATAATAGTAACAAAAGTAATATTAATAGTAATAAAAATAGTAATGATAATAGTAATAATAATTATAATAACAATAGTAATAATAATAGTAAAAATAGAAATTTTAATAATAGTAACAATATTAGTAAAAGTAACAGTAATAAGAATTTTAATAATAATTGCAATAAAAATAGTAATAATAATTGTAATATAATGGTAATAATAATTGTAATAATAGTGGTTATAATAATAGTAATAAATATAGAGGTAATAATAGTAATAATAATAGTAATAATAATTGTAATAATTATATGAATTTTAATAAATGTAATAAATGTATTAATAATAGTAATAATTGTAATAATGATTGTAATAATTATAGTAATATTCATAGTATTGGAAATAGTAATAATAATTGTAATAATAATTGTAATAATAATTGTAATAATAATAGTAATAGTAATAGTAATAATAACACTAATAATAATTGCAATAATAATTGTAACAATAATAGTAATAGTAATAGTAATAATAACACTTATAATAATTGTAAATTATAGTAATAAGAATTGTAATAATAATAGTGATAATAATAGTAATAATAATAGTGATAAGCATAGTCATAATAACTGTAATAATAACAGTAATAATAGTAGTAATAATAATAGTATGAATAACTCTAATAATAATTGTAATAATAATTGTAATAATAATTGTAATAAAAGAGGTAATAATTATAGTAAAGGTAATAGTAGTGTAAATTGTAATAATAATAGTAATTATATTTGTAACAATCTTACGATTATTAATAGTAATAACAATTGTAATAATAATAGTAATACTTATATTAATTATAATTGTAATAATAATAGTAATAATAATAGTAATAATAATAGCAAAAATTGTAGTAGTAATAATATTAGTATTAATAATAATAAATATTGTAATAATAATAGTAATAATAATAGTAATAATAATTGTAATAATAATAGTAATAATAGCTGTAATTGTAATAGTAATAATTATTATAATAATAATAGTAATAATAATAGTAATAATAATTGTAATAATAATAGTAATAATAGCTGTAATTGTAATAGTAATAATTATTATAATAATAATAGTAATAATAATAGTAATAATATTAGTGATGCTAATAGTAATAGTAATAGTAATAATAATAGTAATAACAACGGTAATAATAATAATAATAATAAAAGTTATAGTTATAATAAGGGAAATAATAATTGTAATAATATTAGTAATATTAATTGTAATAATAACAGTAATAATAATTTTTATAATAAAAGTAATAGTAATTTTAATAATAATAGTATTAATCATAGTAATAATAGTAGTAATAATAGTAGTAACAACAACAGTTATAATAATAGTAATAATAATAGTTATAATTATAATAAAGGAGACAATAATAGTAATAATAATAGTAAAAGTTATAGAAATAATAATTGTAATAATAATTGAATTAATATCAATAATAATAGTAATAACATTAGTAATAATTATTATAAAGTAATAATAAATGTAATAATAAGAGTAGTGAATATATTAATAATTACAGTAATAATAATAGTAATAATAATAATAATAATAATAATAATAATAATAATAATAATAATAATAATAATAATAATAATAATAATAATAATTGTATTAGTTACAGTAATATCAGTAATAATAATAGGACTAATGATAGCAATAATAATAGTAATAATAATAGTAAGAATGAAAGTAACAACAACAGTATTAATAATTGTAATAATAAGTGCTATAGTAATAGTAATAATAATAGTAATAATAATAGTAATTATAATGGTTATAATAATAATAATAATAATAGTAACAATAGTAATAATAATAATAGAAATAATAATAGTAATACTAATAGTAATAGTAATAGAAATAATAATAGTAACAATAATAGTAATAATAATAATAATAATAATAGTAATAATGATAGATATAATAATAGTGATCTTAATAGTAATAATAATAGTAATAATAACAATAATATTAATAGTAATAGAAATTTTTTTAATATTAGTAATAATAATAGTAATAATAATACTAATAATAATATTTTATATAATAGTAATTATAATAATAATAATAAATGTACTAATAACAGTAATAATAATTACAATAATTATAGTTGTAATAATAGTAATAATAATAGAAATAAAATCAGTAATAATTATAGTAATAATAATTGAAATAATAACAGATATAATAGTTTTTATAATAACAGTGATATTAATAGTTATAATAATAGTAGTAATAATAGTAATAATAATAGTAATAAAAATAGTAATAACAATTGTAATAATAGTAGTTACGATAACAGTTATAGTTTTAATAAAGGATACAATAAAAGTAATAATAATAGTTATAGTGGTAATAATAATAATAATAATAATAATTCTAATAATAATAGTAATAGTAGTAATAATATTAGTAATAATTATTATAAAAATAATAAGAATTGTAGAAATGATAGTAATAATAATTATAATAATAGTAGTAATATATATAATAATAATAGTAACAATTATAGTAATAATACTGGAATTAATAATTATTTTAATAATAGTACTAATAATAGTAGCAATGATAACAGTAATAATAATTGTATTAATAATAGTAATAGTAATAGTAATAACAATAGTAATAATTATATTAATAATAGTATGAATAATAATTCTAATAATAATAGAAATTATAGTAGTAGTAATAATAGTAATAATAATAATACAAATAATTGTAATGATTATAATAATAGTACTTGTATAATAATTGTAATAATAATAAATATAATACTTGCAATAATAAATGTAATAATAATAGTAATAATATTAACAAGAATAATTGGAAAATTAATAGTAATAGTAATAGTAGTAATTATAGTAATAATAATAGTAATAATAGTAATAATAATATTTGTAGAAATAATAATAATAATAATAGTAATAACAATAGCAACAATAATTACAACATTAATAGTAAATATTATTGTAATAATAATAGAAATAATTATAGTAATAATAATAGCAATAATATTTCTAATAACAAAAATAATAATTGTAATAATAATAGATGTAATAATAGTAATAATAATAGCAATCTTAATTGTAATAACAATAGTAATAGAAATAAATGTAATAATAATTGTAATAGTTATTGTTATAACATTTGTAACAATTGTAGTAATATTAATTTTAAATATAATAGTAATAATAATAGTATGAATAATAGTAACAATTCTTGTAAGAATATTAGTAATAATAATAGTAATAATGATTATGGCAATAATAATAATAGTAATCGTAATAATAATAGTAACAATAATTATAATAATAATAGTAGCAATATTAAAAATATTAGTTGAGATAATATTAGTAATAATAATAGTAATAATAATAGTAATAATAATAGTACTAATACTTGCAGTAATAACAGGACTAATAATAATGATAGGAATAATAATTATGATAATTATAGTAGTAATAATTGTAATAATAAAAGTCTTAATAATTGTAATAATAATAGATATAATAATAGTAATAATAATTGTTATAATTATTGTAATTGTAATATTAATAGTAACACAAACAATAATACTAAAAGAAATTGTAAAAAAAAATAATAATAATTATAGTATTAATGATTGTAGTAGTAATAGTAATAATAATAATAATAATAATAGGAATAATATTAGTTATGGTAATATTAATATTAATAGTAATAAGAGTAATAATATTGATTGTAATTTAAATAGTAATAATAATAGTAATAACAATAATAATAAAAATAACAATAATAACTTTTAATAAATATAGGAATAGTTACAGTAATAACAAAAGTAACAATAACAGTGATAATAAATATCGTAAAAATAGTTACGATAATAATAATAACTATTGTAATAGTAATTGTAATAAATATAATAATAATATTAATAGTAATAATAGTAATAATAGTAATAATGAAAGTAATAATAAAAGTAATAATAATAGTAATAATAGTAGTAATAATAATTGTAAAATAAAAGTAATAATAATAGTAATAATTATAGTTATAATAATAGTAATAATAATAGTATTAATAAAGCAATAATAATTGTAATACTAAAGCTGATAATAATAGTATTAATAATGGGGATAATGATGGTATTTATAAAAGTAATAGTAATAATAATAAGAATTTTAATAATATTTTTAATAATGATACTAATAATAATTATAATAGTATTAGTAATAATAATATTGATAATAATAATAATAATAATAGAAATAGTATTTATAATAATAATTGTAATATTGTTAGAAATAATTATAATAATAATAATAGTAGTAATAATATTAATAACAATATTAAGAGAAATACTAACAATAATAGTAACAATAATAATAATATACATTTTAATAATAATAGTAAACATAATTGTGATAATAATAGTAGCAATAATCGTAATTATTATTGTATTTATAATAATAATAATAAAAATAATAATAATAGTAATAATATTACTAATAATAATAGTAACAATAATAGTTATAATTATAGTAATTATAAATGTAATAATAATAGTAATAATATTGGTAATAATAATAGTAATAATAAAAGTAAGAATAATCCTATTAATAATCCTAATAATAATAGTAATAATAATTGTAATATTTATTATAAACTTAACACTAGTTATAATATTAATAATAATTGTAATAATAATAGATGTAAAATAGTAATAATAATTGTAATAATAATAGAAATAGTAATTGTAAAAATATAAGTAATAATAATAGTGATAATAATAATCTTAATAGTAATAAAACTGGTAATAATAATAATAATATTAATAGTCATAACAATAACAATAATAACTTGTAATTATATTAAGAATAATTATATTAATAATAATAGTAATATTAATTGTAATAATAATAGAAATAGCAATTGGAATAATAATAGTTATAATAGTAGTAATAATAATAGTAATAATAATAAAATTATAATCGTAATAATATGTGTAAAATTATTAGCTATAATAATAGCAGTAATAATTGTAATAATAATAATAATAATAATGGTAATAATAATAGTAATTATAATTGTAATAATAATAGTAATAATAATTTTAATAATAACAGTAATAATATTAGTAATAATATTAATACATTAATTGCAATAATAATAATAATAACAGTTTAAATAATAATAGAAACATTAATTATAATAATAACAGCAATAATAACTGTAATAACAACATTAATAATAATAGTAATATAATTGTAATAATAGAAGTAATAGTAGTAGCGATAATATTAGTAATATAAATAATAATAATAATCGTAATAATTGTAGTAATAATAATAGAAATAGTAATATTAATTGTAATAGTAATAATAATAGTAATAGTAATAGTAATAGTAATAATAATAATAATAATAATTGTAATAATAATAGTAACAATGATATTTATAATTGTAGAAATAATAATAGTAATAATAATAGTATTAATAATAGTAATAATAGAAGTTATATGAATAGTAATAATAATAGTAATAATAATGGAAATAATTGTCGTAATAATAATAGGAATAATAATAGTAATAATAGTAGTAATATTAATAGTAAAGTAATAGTAATAATAATAGGAATAATATTCGTAACAGTTATAGTAATAATATTTGTATTAATAATAGTAACAATATTTGTAATAATAATAGTAATAGTAATAGTAATAGTAATAGTAATAGTAATAGTAATAGTAATAATAATAGAAGTAATAAAATTAATAACAATATTTATATTAAGAGTAATAATAATGGTAATAATAATAATAATAATGATTGTAATAATAATAGTTATAATAATGATAATAGTAATAGTAATAATAATTGTTACAATAATGGTTATAATAAATGTAATAATAATAGACATATTAATAGTAATAACAATTGTAATAATAATGGTGATAATAATAGTAATAATAATTGTAATATTAGTTGCAATAATAATAGTAATAATAATATTAACAATTATTATAATAATAATAGCAATACTAATAGTAATAATAGTAATAATAATAATCATAATAATTGTAGTAACAATAATAATAAGAACAGTAATAGTAATACTAATAATAATCGTAATAATATTTATAATAATAATGTGATAGTAATTGCAATAGTAATAATAATAATAATTTTAATAATGATAGTAATATTAAATATAATCAAGGTAGTAATAATAAATGTAATAATAGTAGTAATAATAATTTTAATATAAAAGTAATAATAATAGTAATATTAGTAGCGATAATAATAGTAATATAAATAATAATAATAATCGTAATAATAACAGCAATAATGATATTAATAATAAATGTAATAATAATATTAAGACTACTAGTAGTAGTTGTAGTAATAATAATATTAATAATATTAGTAATAGTAATAGTAATAATAATAGTAATAGTAATAGTAATAATAATATTAATAATAATTGTAACAATAATAGTAATAAAAATAGAAATAATTGTAGTAATAATAATAGAAATATTTGTAGTAATAATAATAGGAATAATATTAGTAATAATAGTAGTAATATTAATAATAATAATAATACTGATAAAAAAAGAAAATAGAACAATAATAATAGTAATAACAGTAGGGATAATAATAAAAATTATAATAATAATAATAATAATTATCCTAATTATAATATTGATAATAATTGTAATAATACCTGTAATAATATTTGTAACAATAAAAGGAATAATATTAGTAATAATAATTGTAATTATATTTGGAAAAATTATAGTAATTATAATAGTATGAATAATTGTAATAATGATGGCAATATAAATAGTAATAATAGTTGTAATAATAGTACTAATAATAATAAGAAAAATAATGTTAATTATTATTATAATATTAATAGAAATAATAATAGTAATAATAATTGTATTAATAGTAATAATAAAGATAGTAATAATAATTGTAACAATAATAGTAATAGTAATCGTAATAATAATAGCAAAGGTAATATTAAAAATATAAGCGATAATAATAATAATGTAAATAATACTAACAATCGAGATAAGAACAGTAATAATAATAGGAATTATAAAAATAATAATAATTGCAATAATAATAGTAATAATAATTGTAATATAATAGTAATAATAATAGAAATAATAGTAGCGGTAATAATAGTAATATAAATAATAATAATAATCGAAATAATAACAGTAATAATAAGAGCAATAATATTTGTAATAATAACAATAATAATAATTGTAATAATAATTGAATTAATAGTTGTAATAATGATAGTAATAATTATTGTAATAATAATAGTAGTAATACTTGTAATAATAATAATGATAATAATAGTAATAACAATTGTAATAAAAATAGTAATAATAATAGTAATAATAATAGTAATAATAATAGTAATAATAATTATAATAATAATAGTAATAGTAACAGTAATTATAATTATAATAATAATTGCAATAATAATAGTAATTATAATAGTATAATAATAAATTATAACAATAGTAGTTATAAAAGTAGTAATTAGTGAAATACTAACTGTAATAATAATTTTAATATAAATAGTAGTAATAATTAAAATCATAATAGTAATAATAATGGTAATCATAATTGTAATAATAATTCTAATAATTATAGTCAGAATAATAGGATTAATCTTAGTAATATTAGTAGTAATAATAATTGTAATAATAATACTAATAATCATAGTATTATTACTGGGAATAAAAATTGTAATAATAATAGTAATAATAATTATAAGTGCTATAATAAAACTTGTGGTAATATTTTTAATAATAATAGTGATAATAATAGTAATAGTAATTTTTATAATAATAATAATAATACCAGTAATAATATTAGTAATATTAATAGTAATTATAATCTTAATAATGAATATAATAATAATAGTAATAATAATACTAATAATAATAATAATAGTATTAGAAATGATAATAGGAGTAATAATATTAGTACCAATAGTAATAAAGAAAGAAATAGGAATGGTAATAACAATAGTAATAATTATTTTAATAATAATAGCTGTTATAATAGTAACAGTAATATTAATAGTAATAATTAGAGTAATAATAATAAATGCAGTAATAATAGTAATAATAATAATAATAATAATAATAATAGTAATAATTATAATAGCAATAATAATTGTAATAATAATAGTAATAATGATAGCAATAATAATAGTAATAACAATAGTAATAATAATAGTAACAATAATAGAATTAATAATTATAATAATAATGCTAATAATAATAGTAATAATACTAGTAATAATAATTGTAATGATAATAGAAATAATAAGAATGAGAATTGTAATAATAATAGTGACAATAATAGTAGTAATAATAGTGAAAATAATGGTAATTATAATAGTAATAATAATTTAAATATTGATAGGAATAATAATAATTGTAATAATAGATGTAATAAGAGTAGTAATAATAATATTAATAATTATTATAATAATTATCGTAATAATAATAGTAATAATAATTTTAATAATACTAGGAATAATAGAAGTAGTAATATTAGTAATAATAATAGAACTATTAACAGGAATAATAGAAGTAGTAATATTAGTAATAATAATAGAAATATTAACAGTAATAATATTACAATAATAATTGTAGTAACAGTAGAAATATTAACACTAAAAATCATAGTAATAATTATATTAAAAATAATAGTAATAAAAAAATTAATTATAATATTTATAATAATAATAATAGTAGTAGTAAAAAAATACGAATAATTATTGTAATTACAATTGTAATAATAATATTAGTGATAATAGCAATAATAATTGTAACAATAATAGTAATCATAATTGCAGTAATAATAGTAATAATAATTGAAGTAATAGTAGTAATATTATTTTAAATAATTATAGCAATAATTAGAGTAAACATTGTAGTAATAATAACTGTAATAATAATAGTAATAATAATAATATTAATTGTCATAATAATTGTAATAATAATAGTAATAATAATAGTATAATTACTAGTAATAATAATTGTTATAGTATTAGTAATTGTTAAAGTAATACTACTAGTAATAATAATTTTAATAATACTAGTAATAATAAAATTTATAATAATTGTAATAATAATAGTAATAATAATATTCTTAATAATATTAATAGTCGTATAAATAATAATAGTAATAATAATAACAATAATAGTATGCATAATACTAGTTATATTAATAGTAATTATATTAAAAATAATAATAATAATAATAATAATAATAATAGTAATAATAATAGCAATAATAATAGTAACGAAGGTAGTGGTATTAACAGGAATAATAATGTTATTTATAATAATAATAATTGTACTTCTAATAATAGTGATAATAATTTTAATATTAATAATAATAATATAAGTAAATATAATTATAATAATAATGCGTAATAATAATGGTAAAATAATATTAATAAGAATTGCGGTAATAGTAATTACAATACTATTAATAATAACTGATAAAGATATTAATAATAATTCTAACAATATTGTAATATTAATAGTAATAATAATTCTTATAATAGCAGTAATAATAATAGTATTACCATTTGTAATAATAATATTAATAGTAATAGTAATAATAATATTAGCAACAATAGTAATAGTAATAGGAATAATAATTGTGATAATAATTGTAATAACAAGATTAATAAAAATATTAATATTTAAGATAATAATTATAGTAATAATAATAGTAACAGTAATGTGATAATAGTAGTAATAATAATATTAATAATAATTGTAATAATAATAATAATAATAATAGTAATAATAATAGTAATTATAATTGTAATAATAATTCTAATAATAATAGTTATAATAATAGTAATAATATTAGTAATTATAGAGGGAGTAATAATATTAATAACAATAGTAATAAAAAAAGGAATAATAATAGTAATAAAAATAGCAATAATATTTATAATAATAATAGTAATAATAATATTAATAATAATAGCAATAATAATTGTAAGAATAATAGTAATAGTAATTATTGTAATAATAATAGTTATAATAATTCAATTAATAATAGTAATAATTATAGTAATATTTCTAGTTACAATAACTGTAATAATAATAGTAATAATAATAATAAGAATTGTCATCATAATTGTAATAATTATAGTAATAATTATTGTAATATAATATTAATAATAATAGTAATAATAATAGCTATAATAATAGTAATATAAATACGAATAATCATCATAATAATAACAAAAATAATAATAGTAGTAATAAATATAATAATAATAATAATAATATTTGTAATAATAATATTAATAATAATTGTAATAGTAATAATAATAGTGTAGTAATAATAATAATAAAAATATTTATAATATTGATATTAATAAGATTATTATCAATGATAGTATTAATAATTGGAATAATAATAGTAATAATAATTGTAATGATAATAGTAATAAAATAGTAATATTGCAAGTAATAATAATTGTAATAATAATACTAATTATAATAGTAATATTACAGGTAATAATAATTGTAATAATAATACTAATTATAATAATAATATTACATGTAATAATAATTGTAATAATAATAGTAATAATAATAATAAGAATCGTCAGAATAATTGTAGTATTAATAATAATAATAATAGTGATAATAATTGTAATAATAGTTGTAATAATAATAGTAATAATAATAATCATAATAATTGTAATAATAATGGTAATAGCATTTGTTCTAATAATAGTAACAGTACCAGTTCTAATAATAGTGATAATAATAATAATTCTAATAATTGTAATAATAATAGTAATAATAATATTAATAATAAGTGTAATTATAAAAGAAATAATAATTGAAATAATAGTATTAATATTAATAGTAATAATAATAGCAATAATAATTGTAATAATAATGGTAATAATAATAGTAAGAATAATTGTAATAATAATTGTAATAATATTTTTAACAATAATAGTAATAATAATAATAATAATTATATTAGTAATAATAATCGTAATAATAACAGTAATAATAACAGTAATAATTAATGTAATAATAATAATATTAATAATAATAGCAATAATAATTGTTACAATAAAAGTAATAATAAGAGCAATAATACCAGTAATAATAATTGTAATATTAATATTAATAATAATAGTGATAATAATTTTAATTATAATTGTAATAATAATAGTAATAGTAACGCTAATTATAATCATAATAATAGTTGTACTAATTATAGTAATAATCATAGTAATATTACTGGTAATAATAATTGTAATAATAATAGTAATATTAATAATAAGAATAATAATAACATTAGTGATAATTATAGTAATAATAGTAGTGATAATAATAGTAATAATAGTAGTGATGATAATAGTAATAATAGTAGTGATAATATTATTAATAGTAATTGTAATAATAATAGTAATTGTACCACTATTAATAATTGCAACAATAATATTAATTGTAATAGTAATAATAATTGTAATAATAATAATAATAAACATATTAATAATAATTGTAATAATAATATTATTAATAATATCAACAATAATTGTAATAATAATTGTAATAATAATAGTAATAATAATAGTAATTGTAATTATATTAATAATAGTAGTAATAATTGTAATAATAATGGTTTTAATATTAGTAATCATATGGGTAATAATAAGAGTACTAATAATTGCAACAATAATAGTAATAATACTTTTGACAATAATCGTATTAATAATAGTAAGACTAATACTAATAATAATAGTAACAATAATATTAATATTTATTATAATAAAAATTGTAATATTAATAGTAATAATAATAGTAATTATAATTGTTATAATTCTATAAATAATAATAATAAAAATACTAGGAATAATTATTGTAATAGTAATAGTATTAATAATAGTAGTAGTAATAGTAATAATAATAGTAATAATACTTGTAATAATATTAGTAATAATAATGGAATTACTAGAATAAGTATAATAGTGATTACATTGGTAATAATAATTGTAATAGTAATAGTAATAATACTAGTAATAGTAATTATAATAATAGTAGTAATAATAATAGTAATAATAATTGCAATAGTAATTTTTTTTTGATGGTCTAAGAATGCCAAACTTTTCGCACTAACCCAGGGTCCCAGCTCGCCAGAAGGACCCTTTACCGTTCGGGTCCCTCTTAAAGTCCCTGGAGTGTCGGGGTCACCGTTGGAATAGGCACTACCGACTAAACTCAAATCCTTTCTAGTGGGATGGTAAAACTATCCCTGCCCCGCCATGGGGCATTACTTCAGGATGGCGCCACTGCTTCTTGCCCCTTAACCGGTCTCCCTCTTCGGCCCTACGTGGCAGGAACCAGGAGCAACGTTGTTGGCTCTTCCATGGGCCACCCATGTCCTTCTTCTTCTTGCTTAAGATTGACCTGACGTACCAGCCCAACTTGTTCCACTCCTTCTGCCCACGCAGCATTTTCTCGACGACGTTGTCAGGCGAGATGTCTCCGAGGACTTTTTCCAAGACTATTCGCTCGGCGCTCCACCGAGTACATAAAAAAAAACCGTGTGGTGGGCGTCGTCGTTGATCGAGTCCCCATAGGGGCAGTTGGCGTCTGCTACCTTCCTCATTCTAGCCAGGTAGGAGCGGAACAGGCCATGCCCTGTGAGGTATTGGGTGAGGTAGAAATCGACTTCTCCCGCTTCCCGATTTAACCAGTTGTCTAGTTGACTGATGAGTCGAGCAGTCCATCTGTCCCTACGGTCCAGCTCCCATCTACTTTACCAGGCCTTGATGCTGATAGACCTGGCAAGCCTTGAAGCCTTCTCCTTTCCCATGACACACTTTTGCTGGTGGACGAATTTCCTCTCCTAGGCTAATAGATCGATCGGGATTACCCCGGCGACAACTAGCACTGCCAGCTCTGAGACCGTGCAGTAAGAGCACGCGATTCGGAGGGTGCCCCTCCTCTGTACCACGGCTATGCGCTTGCGGAATTACTGTTTTCGCAGCGCCTCGGCCTATACTTCCGCACCGTACAGCATCACTGCTTCGACGGCACGCATCAGTAGTCTCCTCATGCACGGCCGGGGAACGTTGACATTGGCCATGAGCATGCCCAGTTGGGCTACTACTTTTGCCGCCTTGTCGGCTGCCCTGATAATATGCTCTCCATAGTTAAGCTTGTTGTCAAGCATAACCCCGAGATATTTGACAGCCGACTTAGTCTAGACCGCCACGTCTCCTACTATGAAGCTGCGCAAGGTGTTGATGCGCTTCCTCGCAATTAACACGATCTCTGTCTTCTGGGCTGCTACAGATACCCCGTGGTCTTCCATCCAGGAGGTAACTCTCCGCATGACCTTGTTGAGCAGGAACTGTGCCCCCTCCGTGTTTCTTGCGGTTATGACAACTGCAATGACGTCAGCGTTCCCAACCAAGAAAGTACCTTCTGGGACTGCCATACGAAAGATACCGTCGTAGAATATATTCCATATATCCGGTCCCAGTTTGGAGCCCTGGGCTGACCCTGATGTCAATTCGAAGCTTCTTGGACCATCACTCGTGTCGTATACTAGGAAGCGCGGTTTAGATAATCGTCAATAATTCGTAGTAGGTACTTCGGAACGCTGAAATTACGTTCGAGCGTTTCCATTGCCGGGTCCCCTGACGGAGTTGAAGGCATTTCTCACGTCTAAGGTGGCCAGCAGGCACAGAGGTCGAGTTCGATTATTGCCTCGCTTGATCATTTTAGCGGCCGTGACCACCTCCTGGACTGCGTGGATGGTGGAGAGGCCGGATCGGAATCCGTACTGGCGGCCGGCATGATCCCCCGCAGCCTTCACGGCTGCGTGCAGCCTTGGCATTAGCAGCTTCTCCAGGAGTTTCCAGCCGTATCGAGCATACAAATAGGCCTGTATGATGAAGCTGCCCCTATTGGACCTTTGCCCTTGGTAATGAGCACAAGCACTTCTTCCATAGAGCGGGGAAGATGCCACCACTGAGGCACGTATTATACATGTTCAGCAATAGCTCAGGGTGAGTTTGCGCGACGACTTTAATTATTTCTGCTGGAAGTCCGTCTGGACCTGGAGCTTTCTTGTTCCGTATAGAAGATGCGGCCCTTAGTAGCTCTTCTTCCGTGAATTGCGGTACCTCGGTTATTCCAGGTGTATCCAAGCTGATCTCTCTCTTCGGCTGTAGGGGGAATAGAGTATGCACGATGTGATACAACGTCCTCGCGTCCTGAGGCGTCCCTTGCGGGTTAGTCCGCAGCATGCGAGTGACGATGAAGTTCCCTATTCCCCAAGGATTCTGGTCGACATTCAGGCACAGCTCCTTCCAGCACCGTCGTTGACTGGCCTTGATGGTCCTCTTCAGGGTTTTCTTGGCCGCTTGATAGTCTGCGGCCAAAGGTGCAGCGTCGTGGTCGCGTCTCTTCGCTCGTTGTGCTAAACGGCGTAGCCTTAAGCACTTTTTACGAAGATCAGCCATCTCGTTCGTCTACCAGTATACAGGGCGTCTCTGCCGTTTCGTGCCATTCTTTGGCAACGCTATCGCGCAAACCATTTGGATGAGCTGCATGGTTGCTGCGCTCGTCAACTTGGCTTGTGCGGGTGGCGATAGACACGCGGAAGTACTTTGTTAGGATCTCCATCCTTCCTCTATGACCGAAGACAGCCTCTCTCGTACCATTCTTGCAATGTTCCACCGGGGGGATCGCTTTACACTTGTCACGGCTGGCCTCCTATCATGTACATCGAATAGGATGTACTGATGATCGCTCCCGGTATAATCTGCGATCACCTGCCAGCCTGCGACTCTTGTCATAAGGTATTCGTTGGCTAGAGAGACATCCGGGATCGTCTCTCTGTAGTCAGGCCTGCGGAAGGTTGACGTCGAACTTGTGTTGAGTACTGATAGCACCAGGCTCGACGCCACCTCCATGATACGTCTTCCTCTGTAATCCGGCCTGGCCTCCCCCCATTCGAGTGCTTTGGCATTGAGGTCTCCAGCCACAATGAGATCCCCATGAATTTCCCGCAGCTCGTCTTCCAGATCGTCCAGTTTGATCTGGAAGTAGTCTATCCGGTCGTTCGGCGTGAGATATACACTGACATAAGTCGTCGAATTATGTCTCACCCAAACGTAACCGCGTGCGGATCCTTGGTCCGACACATGTATTATTCGGGGATCTTGGATCCAGATGGCCGCGGTGCCCAATTCGTCTGCGTACCATCCTTCTCCTGCTCTGTCCTGGTACTGTTCGCTGATTAGAAAAATATCAGCTTTTTTCTTAGAGCAAAGCTGGGCTAAAAGGTGATGCGCCGTTCTGCTCCTATTCAGGTTACCCTGAAGGACTCTCATCCATTTCTTTTCTGCTTCTTTGCTATTGCAAGGTCCTCCTGGAAAGCTTTGCAGGCCCTTGATCCCGCTAGGTGCTTTCTAGTTTCAACACCGCACTTTGAGATCAAGAAGCAAGTAGGCTCGCTGACCTTGCACTCTTTGATCTTGTGCCCCGTGCTGCCACAATAATAGCAAACTTTACTGCGATCTGGTCCCTTGCACGAGGCACAATTGTGACCATAGTCGAGACAGCTAATGCATCGCCTCACTTTTGCCCTTCGCCTGACTCTGCAGCTGACGAAACCGACCAGCTCTCGGCCGGCCTTTAAAAGTTTCGCAGCTGCTTCCTCTTCTATTTTGACAAGGGCCAGGCGTTGTTTTCTTGCGTTGGGGTTTGTCAGCTTAATTTCGATTTTCCCCGCGTAGCTTGGCAGGGTCCTCTTTAGGGCCTCCTCGACTTCTACCAACGATGTGCAGGAAACGCGGTCACGTTTCTCCAGCGTTGCTCTAGGGACCAGTTCCGCGATGCTGCTCGTTTCTCCTACTTCTTTCCTCAGGGTTTCTCCGAATAAGGCCTTGATATCCGCAGTGGTCTTCTTGAGTTCGAGAAGAACCTCTCCTGTTCTGATCTCCCGGACAGATCTAACGTATTCCCCTGCAGCGCTGGTGGATGACTTTGACTACGTCTGCGTAAGATTTTCCTTGCGCAGGTTTCAGGAAGATTGCGTCCGGCCTAGTTCTCTTTCTCGACCTATCCTCCGATTTGCTCGGCTTCTTCTTCTCCTGATGTAGATGTTTCGTCTCCTTCATCACTGGTTTCTCCTTATTTCATTTCCTCTTAACGACTTCCGTCCACTTGGTGGATTCCATCGTCGTCGCCTCTTGCCTCGGTCTTTTGAGGGTTTCTTCAGACAACTGCGGCGGGCTTGAGGCTTCTCTCTTAACTGCGCCGGCCTCAGTCGTAGAATTTGCCCGAGGGTTCTGTGAAACTCGGGTGAGTATCCTCTATCCCTTATCGCCCTTTTCTCGAGATTTGTACATGAACTCGAGACTGTCTATATCTTCCAGTTCTGGGCTCCCTTGCTTAATCTCCTTGTTTACGTTTGGCTGTCTAGTAATAGCCAGCTTCATTTTGGCAATGAGTAATTTCGCTTGCGCGAGTTTCCCTCTCTCTCTATTTTGTGGTGTCCCTTTCGCAGGCTGAGAGCCTACGTTTTTGTCGCCTTCAGTAGCAATGTTATTTCCTGATGGTTCTGGGGTGTTTTGTTGTTTATTTCCTTTTTCGTTTTGTGTGTTTAGTCTTTTTTTTGTGCATTGTTTTTCCATGTGTTCAAAATTCATCCTTCAGAGTGCTGGCCGTCTCCGAACGCGGTGTCTCCTGTAGTGGGGGTGATCACCCTCGCAACTACCCCCATTGTTGCGAGAGCTTTTAGCTATAAGGTCGGGAATGAAGCATCCGCCCTTGTCTTTCACCTACTTCCTTCATCGGCTTCCTTACACTCCCGTGGGTGCGACTCGTTGACACCGGGAGTTTTCCACGAGAACCGTACTTTACGTATCATACCGCACATCCCTTTCTGGCAGCGTCAGCGTACCCGCTAGTCCTTGTGGCCCTGCCGTAACCCTTGCTTGAGGCCCTTACAGGGTGCTGTCATCCGGGCCAGAGGAGCCCTGGTTTTTTTTTTGAGGGGTTGTGCTCCTCGTATCACGGGGACCGACAGCGCTACTCGTCGGTAGAAGAGAAATGCTCCTCTTCTCCCCTTGCTGGATTATTATTATTAGGTGGAATTGGCCGAATTCCGTCCATACAGCCATGATCGCAACCGCGTTCCAAAAATTGAAGCATAGGATATATAAATTCCACAGTTGACTGTCGCTTGATTTTACTTTATTTTCCTTCTGATCGAAGCGCCTCCTATGCCCTGCAAATGAGTTTATCGTCTTTCTCTGTAGTGGAATTAAGTGTCGCTTGTGCTGGTGGCGGCTCTGCCGTCGTAGTCACTAGTAGATGGCTCTGCATGAGTTCTTGGTGGGCCGTCGATTCTGCCGCCCGGCCATGTAATATAGTTCGCGCAACTAACATGTCCTTAAGTTGGCAGTCCTGTCCAATATCCGAGGTGGTGTCTAATACCTCGTAGTTCTTCATCGACTCTATCCGCCAATCCTAGAGGCCGGCTCATCTTTAACCGTAGTAGTAGTTGTCACGTGTGCTGAAGGTGGCGTTGCCATCGTACCTTGGGGTAGATCACGCTGAATGAGATCCCGATGAGAGGTCGAATCTGCCGTCCATTCGTAAAATATAGTTCCCGCAACTAACACGTAATGGCCACCAAATCCACGACAATCCAACCGAGCACATTTTCACAAACAGCACATGAGATGATCCATTCCTTGACCGGATTCTAAACTCCCTATTCTCGTCGATTAGCAATCCACACGCGAGATATGAAACTTACAGTCGATGGAAGAGAATAAACTATGAAAAACCGCACGAAATGCGGAGCGTATGACGATACGTCGCTTCCGTATCTACACCATAATGGAACTCAATAATATTAATATTATTAGTAATAATGATAGTAATAATAATAATAATAATAATAATAATAATAATAATAATAATAATAATAATAATAATAATAATAATAATAATAATTGTAATAATAATTGTGAGTATTATAGTAATAACAATAGTAATAATAATAATAATAATATTTGTTATAATAATTGTTACAATAAAAGTAATAATAATAGTAGTCATAATAATATTAATAATAGAAAAATAACAGCAATAATAATATTGATAATATTAGTAATAATAACTGTAATAATAAACGTAATAATGAAAGTAATAATAGCAGTAATAATATAACTAAAAATAATATTAATAGTGATTGTAATAATAATAGTTATTATATTTGCGTGTTAACAGTTATAATAATAATAATAATAATAATAATAGTTATAATAATAGTAATAATAATAGTAGTCGTAGTAGTAATAATAATAGTGATAATAATAGTAATAATAATTGTAATAATAATAGTAATAATAGTATTAATAGTAATATTTATAATAATAGTAATATTAATAGTAATAGTAATAGTAATAATAATGATAATATTAGTAATAATAATTGTAATAATAATAGAAATAATATTACTTATAATAATTGTAATAATAGGTGTATTAATAATAGTAATAATGATTGTAATAATAATTGGAATAATAAATGTAATAATAATAGTAATAATACTTGTAATAATAATATTAATATTAATAGTAATAATAATAGTGATAATAATAGTAACTTTAATGGTAATATTAATAGTAATAATAATTTTTCTAATTATTGTAGTAATTATTGTAATAATAATAGTAATAATAAAAGTAATAATAGTAGTGATAATAAAAGTAATAATAAAAGTGATATTTTCAGTAATAGAAATTTTAATAACATTAGTAATAATAATTGTAATGATGGTAGTAATAATAATATAAATAACAATTTTAATAATAATTGTAGTAATAATAGTAATCATAATAGTATTAATAACAGCAATAATAATTGTAATAATAAAAGTAGTAATAATGCTTATAATAATTGTAATATTAATTGCAATAATAATAGTAATAATAATTGTAATGGTCATTGTAAATAATAGAAATATTAATAGAAATAATAAATGTAGTAGTAATGGAAATAAAAATTGTATTAATAACAGTAATTGTAATTACAATAACAATAGTAATAAAAATTGTAAAAAGGATTGTAGTAATAATAGTCATAATAATTTTAATAATATTAGTGATAATAATAGTAATAGTAATAGCGATAACATTAGTCATAATAATTGTAATAATAATAGTAATAGTAATAGTAATAATAATTTTAATAATAACAGTAATTATAATACTAATAAGTATAGTCTTAATAATAGTCATATTAATAGTAATAGACATTTCAATTATAATAGTAATAATAATAATAATATAATTAGTAATAAAAATAGTAATAATAATAATTATATTAATAGTAATAATAATCGTAGTAGCTAAAATAATAGTAATAACAATAGTAATAATAACAGTAATAATTATGATAATATAAATGGTATTAGTAATGGTAATAATAATAGTAATAATAATGGGAATACTATTTGTAATAATATTTGTAATAATAACAGTGATAATAATTGTAATGATAATAGTAATCATTATAATAATAACAATAGTAATGATAATACGAATAATTATAGTAATAGTATTTGAAATAATAATATTAATAATAAAAGTAATAATAATAATTTTAATAATAGTAATAAAAATTGTAATAATAATAGTAATAATTATTGAAATAATAATTGTAATAATAATAGTAATAATAATTGTAATAATATTTGTGATAATAATAGTAATTATAATAGTGATAATTATAGTAATTTATTAGTAATAATAATAGTAATAACAATTGTAATGAAAATCGTAGTAATAATAGTAATAATAATAGTAATAATAGCAGTAATAATAATTGTAATAATATTTGTAATAATAATAGTAATAATAATAGTTATAATAATAGTAGCATTAATTGTAATAATAAATTTAATAATGCCAGTAATAATAATAGTAATAGTAATAGTAATAATAATAGTAATAGAAATGGTAATAGTAGTAGTAATAGTAATAGTTATAATAATAGTAATAATAATTGTAATAATAATAGTAACTATAATAGTAATAATATGTTTAATAATAATAGTAATAATTATAGTAATGCTTATAATAATAATAATATTAATAATAAAAGTAACAATAAAAGTAATATAAATAGTAATAATATTTGTACTAATAGTAGTTATAATAATTTTAATATTAATTGTAATAATAATAGTAATAATTATTGTATTAATAGTAGTGACAATAATAGTAATAATAATAGTGATAATTATAGTAATAATATTGGTTATAATAATAGTAATAATAATTTTAATAACAATTTAATAATTATATTTTTTTTTATGTTCTGAGAATGCCAAACTTTACGCACTAACTCGGGGATCCTGCCCGCCAGTGGGATCCTTCACCATTTGTGTCCTTCTTAAATTCCTTGTAGTTTCGGGCTCACCGTTGGAATAGGCAATACCGACTAAACCCATATCCTTCCTAGTGGCATAGTAAAATCTTCCCGCCACCTCCATGTGTGATTACTTCTGGATAGCACCACTGCTTCTTGTTCCATACCTTGGAATCACTCTTCGACTCTACGTGGCAATGTTGGTGGCTCTTGTATGGGCTACACATCTCCTTCTTCTTCTTGCTTAAGATTGACTTGACGTACCAGGCGACCTTGCTCCACTCCTTCTGCCCTCGCAACATTTTCTCGACGAAGTTGTCCGGTGAGATGTCTCCGAGGCCTTGTTCCAAGGCACTGTTCCTACTTAAAAAAGCGTGTGGTGAGTGTCGTTGTTGATCGAGACCCCACACGGTCAATTGGCGTCTGCTACCTTCCTCATTCTAGCCAGGTAGGAGCGGAACAGGTAATGCCCAGTCAGGAAATCGGTGAGGTAGAAATCGACTTCTCCACTCTCCCGATTTATCCAGTTGTCTAGCTGACCGCTGAGTAGGTCAGTCCATTTGCCCCTACGTTCCTGCTCCCATCTACTTTGCCAGGCCATTTTGCTGTTAGACCCGGCAAACCTTGATGCCTCCTCCTTTCCCAGGATAATAATAATAGTTACAATAACAGTCATAATTATTGTAAAAATAATAGTAATAATAATACTGATGTTTATAGTAACAGTAAATGTAATAATAATAGTAATAATAATAGTAATAATTACAGTAATAATAATTGTGATAATAATAGTAATAATGATAGTTATAATATTTGACAAAGTAATACTAATAATAATAGTAATAATATCAGTAATAATAATAATAATAATAATTGTATAATAATAGCATTAATAATAGTAATACTAATTGTCATAGTAATAATAATATTAACAGTATTAATAATAGTGATAATAATAATAATAATAATATTAATTGCAAAAATAATTTTATTAATAATAATAATAATAATAATAATAATAATAATAGTAATGATAATTTTTATATTAATATTAATATTAATAGCAAGAGTAATAGTAATAATAATTGTAATTATAATAGTAATATCAATTATAATAATAATAGTAATAATAATATTAATAACAATTTTAATAGTAATAGTAATAATAACATTAATATTAACACTAATAATAATGCTTATAATAATATTAATAATAATACTAATAGCAATAGTGATTATAACAGTAATAATAAGAGTAATAATAATAATAAGTATAATTGCAATAGTAATTGAAATAATTATAGTAATGATAATAGTAATAATAATAGTAATAATAATTTTAATATTAATATTATTTATAATAGTAAGAGTAATAATAATAATAATTGTAATTATAATAATAATAATAGTTGAAATAATAATAGTAATATTAATATTAATAAGAATTGTAATAATAATAGTAATAATAGTAAGAGTAATAATAATAATAATTGTAATTATAATAATAATAATAGTTGAAATAATAATAGTAATAATAATATCAATAACAATTGTAATAATAATAATAATAATAATAATAATAATAATAATAATAATTATAATAATAGTAATAATAATTTTTATAATAATAATAATAATAATGGTAAGAGTAATAGTAATAGTAGATGTAATTATAATAGTAATAATAATCGGAATGTATAATTGTAATAATTATAGTAATAATAATTGTAACAATAATTGTAATAATAATTGCAATATTAATAGTTATAATAATAGTAATAATAATAATAATATTATTAGTAATAATAATTGCAATAATATTAGCTAAAAAATTGTAATAATCGTAGAGATAATAATAATAATAATAATAGTAATAATAATAGAAATATTAATCGAAATAGTATTGGTGGCAATAATAGTAATAATAATAGTAATAGTAATACTAAATGTAATAGTCCTAATAATAGTAACAAAAATACTAAAGGTAATAGTCCTAATAATAGTAATAATAACAGTAATAATAATTTAAACAATAAAAGTATTAATAATAATTATATTATTATTAAAGATAATAGTATTAATAATAGTAATATTAATTGTAATAATAATAGTAATAATAATGCTAATCATAATGGTAATAATAATTGGAACAATAATAGTAATAATCATAGTAACAATAATAGTAATAAAAAGAGAAATAATAATAGTAATAATAATTGTAATAATAATATTAATTTTAATAATAGTATTAATTTTAATAATAGTAGTAATACTAATTATAATAATAATAGTAATATTAACAGTAATAATAATAGTAATAATATTAGTAATAATTGTTGTAATAACACCAGTAATAATAATAGAAATAATAATAATAATAATAATTGTAATATCACCAGTAATTACAAATGAAATAATAATACTTTTAAAATTGTAATATAATAGTAATAGGAATTATAATTATAATAGTAATATTAATGATTTTAATCATAAGGGTAATAATAATTGAAATAATAATGCCAATCATAACTGTAATAATAACAGTCATAATAATAGTAATAAGAATAGTAATCATAATAGTAATAATAACAGTAATGATAATAGTGTTAATTATAGTAATAGTAATAGAAATAATAATATTAATAATAAAAGTAATAATATATGTAATATTAATAGTAATAAAAATTGTAATAATAATAGTAATAATAATTGTAATAATAATTGTAATAATAATAGTAATAATAATTGTAATAATATTCGTGATAATAGTAGTAATTATAAAAGTGATAATTATAGTAGTAACAATTGTAATAATAATTGTAGTAATAACAGTAATAATAATAGGAATAATAATTGTAATAATAGAAGTAATAATAATTGTAATAATAAAAGTAAAAATTATAGTAAATACAATAGGAACAATAATAGTTATAATTATAGTAATAATATTTGTAATTAAAATAGTAACAGTAATAGTAGCATCAATTTTAATAATAAAAGTAATAATACTAGTAATATTAATGGTAATAATAATAGTAATAAAAATAGTAATAACAATTGTAATAATAACAGTAATAATAATAGCAACAATAATAATAATCATTATAGTAATAACAATAATAATGATATTTGTCATAATTATATAATAGTAATAGAAATAATAATGTCAATAATAAAAGTAATAATAATAGTAATAACAATTGCGATAATAATTTTATTAATACCAGTAATAATAATTGTATCAATAATACTAATAATAATTTAAATAATAATAGTTTTAATAATTGTAATAGTAATAGTAATAATAATCGTGATAATAATAGTGATAATTATGGTGATAATATGTGTAATAATAATAGTATTAATAACAGTAGTAATTATTCTAATAATAATAATAATAATAATAGTAGAAATAGTAATAATATTTGTGATAATTATAGTAATAATAATTATAATTATATTTGTATTAATAAGAGTAATAATAATAGTAATAATAATGCAAATAAATATTGTAATAATATCAGTAATAATGATTTTAATAATAATTGTAATATTAATAGTAATAATAGTAATAATAATAATGTTAATAATAATACTAATAGTGATAATTGTAATAATTGTAATATTAATAGTATTTGTTATTGTAACAATAACAGTAATTATAAAAGTTATAGTAATTGTAATAATAATAGTATTAATAATACTTATAAAAATTGTAATATTAGTTGTAATAATAATAGTAATAATAATAGTAATTGTAATAATAATAGTAATAATAATAGTAATATTGATAATAACATTAATTGTAATAATAAAAGTAATAATAACAGTAACAATAATTGTAATAATATTAATAATAATAATATTAATAACAGTCTTAATAATAATATTAAAAATAATAGTAATAATGATTGGGATAATAATAGTAATATTAATAGTAATAATAATTGTAATTGTAACAGTAATGATACCAGTTATAATATTTGTAATAATAATAGTAACAGTAATTGTAATAATAATACTGATGATAGTTGTAACAGTAGTAATGATAATAAGAGTAATAATGATAGTGATAATTACAGTAATAATAATAGTAATAGTAATAGTATTAGTAATAGTAATAATAAATGTAATAATAATGGTAACAATACTAGTTATAATAATTGTAATAATAATAGTAATAGTATTTGTAATAATAATGATAATAATAATAGTAATAATATTCGTAATAATAATAGTAATATTAATTGTAATAATAATTGTAATTGTAACAGTAATGATGCCAGTTATAATATTTGTAATAATAATAGTAACAGTAATGATGCCAGTTATAATATTTGTAATAATAATAGTAACAGTAATTGTAATAATAATAATGATGATACTTGTAACAGTAGTAATGATAATAAGAGTAATAATGATAGTGATAATTATAGTAATAATAATAGTAATAGTAATAGTATTAGTAATAGTAATAATAAATGTAATAATAATGGTAACAATACTAGTTATAATAATTGTAATAATAATAGTAATAGTATTTGTAATAATAATGATAATAATAATAGTAATAATATTCGTAATAATAATTGTAATTAATGTTGTAATAATAATTGCAATAATAATGGTAATAATAATAGTATAAATATTAGAAACAATAATTGTAATAATAATAGTAATAATATTAGTAATATTAATAGTAATAGTAATTGTACTAATAATAGTAATAAGAATAGTAATAATATTAGTGATAATTATTGTAATAATAATAGTAATAGTAATGTTAATAATAATAGTAATAGTAATAGTAATAATAATTGTGATATTATTATTAATAATAATTGTAATGTCGATAGTAATAATAATAGTGATATCGTTAGTAATAATAATAGTTATGTCGATAGTAATAATAGTTGTAATATTAATTGTAATAATAGCAGTAATAATAATTGTAATAATAATACTAGTAATATTAGTAATAATAATAGAAATAATTATAGTTGTAATAATAATATTAATAATAGTATTAGTAACAGTAATAATAACAGTAATAATAATAGTAATAATAATAGTAATAATAAGAGTAATAAGAATATTAATAGTAATAGTAATAATAATAGTGATAATAATAGTAATAATAATATTAATTATAGTAGTAATAATAATAGAAATAATATTAGTATTAATAATAGTCATAATAATAGTAATAATAATAGAAATAATTATAGTAATAATAATTGTAATGATAACAGTAATAATAATAGTAATAATAATAGTAATATTAATAGTAATAATAAGAGTAATAATAATAGTAATAGTAATAGTTATAATAATAGTAATAACAATAGTAATAATTATAATAATAATAATAGTAATAGTTATAATAATAGTAATAACAATAGTAATAATTATAATAATAATAATAGTAATAGTAGTAGTATTAATATTGGTATTAATAATAGTTATAAAAATAGAAATATTAATAGCAATAATAGTACTAATACTAATATTATTAATAATAGTAATAATAATAATAATAATAATTGTAGTAATTACAGTAATAATAATTGTAATAATAATATTAATAATAATAGTAATAATAATAGAAATAATAATAATAATTGTTATAATTACAGTAATAATTATTTTTATAATAATAGTAATAATAATAGAATTAATAATAGACATAATAACAGTATTTATACTTATAATAATAATATTAGTAATAATAGTAGTAATAATAATATTATTAATTGTAATAATAACATTAATAATAATTATAATAATAATACTAGTAATAATACTAATAATAATAATAATAATAATAGTAATAATAATAGTATTAATAATGGTAATAATAGTGGTAATAATAATTTTATAATAACTCTAATAATAATAGTAGTAATAATAGTAATAATAATAGTAGTAATAATAGTAATAATATTTATAATAATAATAGTAATAATAATATTAGTAATATTAATAATAATAATAATAGTAATAATAATAGAAATAATAATAGTGATATTAATAGTGATCATAATAGTAACAGTAATAATAATAATAATTGTTATCATAATCGTAATAATAATTGTATTATTACTAGTAATAATAAAAGTAATAATAAGAGTGATATTTATAGTAATATTAATTTGTAATAATAATAGTAATAATAGTAGTAGTAATAACAGTAATTTTTTTGATGGTCTGAGTATGCCAATCTTTATGCACTAAACCGGGGACCCCGCTCGCCAGAGGAGCCCTTCATAATTTGGTTCCCCCATTGTGTTCCCTGGGGTGTCGGGCTCTCCTTTGGAATAGGCACTACCGACTAAAGTCATGTCCATCCTAGTGGCATAGTGAAACCATAACGTCACCGATATGTTCCAATTCTTCGGGATGGCGTCACTGCATCAGATTCCATTTCGGGACTCTCCCTTCGGCTCCACGTAGCAGGAGCTTGGAGCCTTGGGGCAGGTCTACGTGCCACCTATCTCCATCTTTTTTCACGTAAGGTGGTCCTGACCTATCGGGCCACATTGTTCAACTCCTCCTGACCTCGGAACATTTTCTCGACAATGTTGTCTGGCGAGATTTTTCCGAGATCTTTCTCCTAGGCGAGTCGTTCGACGCTCCGCCTATTACATTTGAAGAATGTGTGGTGGTTGTCGTCCACGGTCGATCGCCATAGGGCAGTTGCCGGCTGCTACATTCCTCATTTTTGCGAGGTAGGAGCAAAACAGACTATGCCCTGTCAAGAATTGAGTGAGATAGGAGTCGACCTCCCCCACCTCTCTGTTTGCCAGCGGTCAAGGATTAGTCCGACCGTCCATCTGCCCCGATGCTCCTGTTCCCATCTTCTTTGTCAGGTCTCGATGCTGGTAGACCTGGCCAGCCTTGATGCCTCTTCCTTTCTCAGAACACATCTATGCTGGTGGACGAATAGTCTCTCCTGGGCTAGTAGATCGATCGGTATTACCACCGCGACCACTAGCACCGCGGGGTCAGAGACCGTGCGGTAGGAGCCCGCGATTCGGAGAGCGCTCCTCCTCTGTACCGCGGCTATGGGCTTGCGATTTTGCTCCTTTTGCAGCACCTCGGCCCAAACTTCAGCGCCGTACAGCATCACTGCTTCAGCGACACGCATCAGTAGTCGCCTTCTGCACGGTCGGGGCCCGTTGAAGTTTGCCATGAGTGTGTTAAGCGAGGCTACTACTTATGTCGCCTTGTCGTCTGCCCTGAGTATGTGCTCTCCATAATTAAGGATTTTGTCGAGCATTAAACCTAGATATTTGACAGCCGACTTAGCCTGGACCGCCGTGTCTCATACAATGCAGCTGCGCAAGGTGTTGATGCGCTTCATCGTTAGTAGAAAGATCTCTGTCTTCTGGGCTGTCAAAGATAGCCCGTGGTATTCCATCCAGGAGACAACTCTGCGCATGACCTGGTTGAGCAGCAGCTGTGCCCCCTCCGTATCTCTCGCGGTTGTGACAACTGCAAGGTCATCTGCATACCCACCCAAGAAAGCGCCTTTAGGGACTGCCATACGTAGGATTCCGTGGTAGAATATATTCCAAATATCCGGTTCCAGTATGGAGCCCTGGGCTGCCCCCGATGTCAATTCCAAGCTTCTTAGACAACCACTCGTGTTGTCTAATAGGAAGCGCTCGTTCAGATAATCGTCGATAATTCGGAGTAGGTACTCTGGAACGCTGAAATTACGTTCGAGCGCTTCCATTTCCAAGTCTCACCCGACGGAGTTGAACGCATTTCTCACGTATAAGGTGGCCAGCAGACACAAAGGGCGAGTTAGATGGTTCCCTCGCTTCGTCATTTTAGCGGCTGTGAAGACCTCCTGGACTGGCTGGATGGTGGAGAAGCCGGATCGGAATCCATACTGGCGGGCAGCAAGATCCCCCCTGTTCTTAAGGCTGCGTGCAGCCGTGGCCTAAGCAGCTTCTCCAGGAGCTTGCCAGCTGTATCGAACGTACAAATAGGCCTGTAACACGAAGCGGCATCTGCTGGACCCTTGCCCTTGCTTATGAGCTCAAGTCTGGCTTTCTTCCATTGGGTGGGGTAGATGTCCTCCCTGAGACACATGTTGTACATGTTTAGCAAGAACTCAGGGTAACTTTGCGCGACGATTTTAATTATTTCTGCTGGAAGTCTATCTGGACCTGGTGCTTTCTTGTTCCGCATAGAAGATGCGGCCCTGAGTAGCTCTTCTTCCGTGAATTGCGATACCTCGGTTATGACAGGCGCATCCAAGCTGATCTCTCTCTTCGGCTGTGCGGGGAATAGAGTATGCACGATGTGATCCAACGTCCTCGCGTCCTGAGGGGTCCCTTGCGTGTTAATCCCCAGCTTGCGAGTAACGATGAGGTACCCTAATCCCTACGGATTCTGGTCGACAACCAGGCACACCTCCTTCCAGCAGCGTCGTTGACTGGCCTTGATGGTCCTCTTCAGAGCTTTCTTGGCCGCTTGATAGTATGTGGCCAAAGGAGCAGTGTCGTGGTCGCGTCTCTTCGCTCGTTGTGCTAAACGTCGTAGCCTTAAGCACTTTTTACGAAGATCTGCGATCTCGTTCGTCCACCAATATGCAGGGCGCCTCTGCCGTTTCGTGCCATCCTTTGGCACCGCTATCGCGCAAGCCTGTTGGATGATCTGCATTGTTGCTGCGCTAATCAACCTGGCTTGTGCGGGTGGCGATAGACTCGCGGATGTACTTTGTTGGGCTCTCCATCCTTCCACTATGACCGAAGACAGCCTCTCTCGATCCATTCTTATAATGTTCCATCGGGGGGGTCGCTATACTCTTGTCACGGCTGGCCTCCTATCATGTACATCGAATAGGGTGTACTGATGGTCGCTCCCGGTATAATTCTCGATCACCTGCCAGCCTGCGACTCTTGCCACAAGGTTTTGTTGGCTAGAGAGGCATACGAGATCGCTTTTCTGCAGCCAGTCCTGCAGAAGGTTGACGTCGAACCTGTGTTGAGTATTGATAGCTCCAGTCTCGACGCCACCTCCATGATTCTTCTTCCTCTGGAGTCCGGCCTGGCCTCCCCCCATTCGAGAGCTCTGGCATTGAGGTCTCCAGCCACAATGAGATCCTCTTGCATTTCCCGCAGGGCGTCTTTCAGATCGTCCAGTTTGGTCTGGAAGTCGTCTATCCGGTTGTTCGGGGTGAGATATACGCTGACATATGTCGTCAAGTTATGTCTCACCCAAGCGTAACCGTGTCCGGATCCTTCATCCGACACATGTATCCGTCGGGGATCTGGGATCCAGATGGCCGCGGTGCCCAATTCGTCTGCGTACCATCCTACTCATGCTCGGTACTGTTCGCTGATTAGAACAATATCAGCTTTTTTCTGAGAGTAGAGCTGGGTCAGTAGGTGGTGCGCCGTCCTGCTCCAATCCTTTTTTCCTCTTGATGACTGTTGCAAAGGCCTCCTGGAAAGCTTTGCAGGATCTTGATCCCTCCAGGTGCTTCCTAGTTTCAACAACGCCATTTGAGCACAAAAAGCAAGTAGGCTCGCTGACCTTGCACTCTTTGATCTTGTGCCCCGTGCTGCCACAATAATAGCAAACTTTACTGCGATCTGGTCCCTTGCACGAGGCACTATTGTGACCATAGTCGAGACAGCTAATGCATCGCCTCACTTTTGCCCTTCGCCTGACTCTGCAGCTGACAAAACCGACCAGCACTCGGCCGGCCTTTAAAAGTTTCGCAGCTGCTTCCTCTTCTATTTTGACAAGGGCCAGGCGTTGTTGTCTTGCGTCGGGGTTCGTCATCTTAAATTCGATATTCCCCGCGTAGCCTGGCAGGGTCCTCTTTACGGCCTTCTCTACTTCTACCAACGATATGCAGCAGTCACAGTCTCGTATCTCCAGCGTAGCTCCAGGGATCAGTTCTGTGATGCTGCTCGTTTCTCCTACCTCTTTTTGAGGGTTTCCGCGAATGAGGCCCTGATATCCGCAGTGGTCTTCTTTAGTTCGAGGAGAACCCTTCCGGTTCTGGTCTATCGGATCGATCTAACGTCTACCCCTGCGGCGCTGGTCTTGATGAGCTGTTGGATGTCTCCGACCTTGTCTGCGTAAGAATTACCTTGCGCAGGTTTCAGGAGGTTCGCTTCCGGATTCGTTTTCTTTCTCGGCCTGACCTCCGATTTGCTCGACTTCTTTTTCTCCTGCTGTGGGTGTTTCGTCGCCATTGTCGCTGGTATTTCTTTATTTCTTTTCTTCCTAACGAAAGGAAAGAAGATTCCACTTGGTGGCATTGGTCGTCGTCGCCCCCTGCCTTGGTTTTTTGAGTCTTTCTTTGTGTAATTGCGGCGGGCTTGTGGCTACTCTTTTAATCGCACCAGTATCTGTTATAGAGTTTGCCCTGAGGCTTTGAGAAAATCGGGCGAGGGTTCTCGCTCCATTATTGACCTTTTTTTTGAGATTTATACATAAACTCGAGACTGTCAATGATTACCTGAAGTTCTGGGAGCCCTTGCTTAATAACGTTGTTCACGTTTGGCTCTCTAGTAATTGCCGACTTCATTTTGGCAAGGAGTGATTTCGCTTGCGCGAATTTCTCACTCTCCCCATCTTGGGTTGTCCACTTCGCAGGCTGGATAGGTGCGGTCAAGCCGGAGAGCCGAAAGCTTTCAACGGCCCTGGCAGCCCTCTGCCACTCCCCAAAGTGTCCTTCATATTTTACCCTTCATGGCAATTTCGTCACACCGCAGGCCAGATCGACTACCTGTGGTGCACTTCCTGATGCATTATCTAGAGCTTGGGTCAGGTTGACTACCCCAATCTCATTGCAGTTACTAGTTGACGACAGCGGGTAGCCTGGCAACCACCAACAGACACCTCCGTGGCATGGGTGTCCCTCCCACGAACGCTATTATTTTTCGCTGTCCAATCAATCATGAATAATGTACTTTTGAGAGGCAAGCTTCCCAGTAGAAAGGAAAGGAACGGAAGGAAGCTAGAGAGTAAGAGAATGAATAGAAAAATATATGATAAGAGAAAAAAGGAAGGAATAGCTGTTCATGATCATTCACAAGTCATTCACACAGTCCCCTTTAGTCGCCACTAACGACAAGCAAGGAGTACTTTGGGAGTATTCTACTTCCCCCTACCCACTGGTGGAAGAAATAATAATAGTAATAATAAATGTAGTAATAACAGTAATAATATATTTAATAAGAATAGACCTAATAATAGTATTAATAATAGAAATAATAATAGTAATAATAATAATAATAATAATAATAATAATAATAATAATAATTGTAATAATGACAGTAATAATAATTGTAATCATAAGGGTAGTAATAATAGCAATAATAATTGTAATAATAATAGTATTAATAATAATAATAATAATAGTAATAGTAATTATAAATGTAATAATAATTGTGATAATAATAGTAATAGTGATAGAAATAATAATAGTAATAATAACAGTAATAATAATAGCAATAATAATAGTAATAATAATAGTAATATTTATAGAAGTAATAATAATAAAAATAACTATAATAATAACAGTAATAATAAATGTAATAGTAATAGTTATAATAATTGTAATATTAATAGTAATTGTAATTGTAATAAAAATAGCAATAATAATAGTATTAACAATTATATAATAACAGTAATAATAATAGTAAAAATAATAGTAATAATAAGATTAATAATAATTGTATCAATAATAGCATGTAATAATTATAATAAAAATAGTAATAACAATAGTATTAACAATAATATTAATAGTAGTAATAATATTAGTAACAATAACAGTAATAATAATAGTAATAATAATCTTAATAATGGCAGCAATAATAATGGTAATAATAATGGTAGTAATAATAGAAATAATAATAGTAATGTTAATAATAATAATAATAGCTATAATAATAGGAATAATAATTGTAATAACAATAGTAATATTGCCAGTAATAATAATAGTAATAGTAATAGTAATAATAATTGTAATATTAGTAGTAGTAATAACAGAAATAGTAATACTAACTTTAATAGTAATATTAATGGTGTTAATAATAGCAATAATAATAGAAATATTAATAGTAATAATAATAGAAAGAGTATTAGTAATTATAATCCTAATAATAACAGCAATAATAATAGTTGTAATAATATTAATAATAATAGTAATAAAAAAAGAAATAATAATTGTAATAATAATAGTAATAACAATAGTAATGATAGTAGTAATAATTGTAATAATAACAGTAGTAATAATAGTAATAATAATTGTAATAAGAATAGTAATATTAATAGTAATAGTAATTCTTAAAATAATAGTAATAATAACAGTAATAATAACTGTAAAAGAAATAATAATAGCAATAATAATAGTAATATTAATTGTAATAGTGATAGAAATATTAATAGTAATAATAATAGTAACAATAATATTAATAATTGTTGTAATAATAATATTTGTAATAATAGTAATAATAATTATAATAATAATAGTAATAGCAATAGTTATAATAGTAGAAACAGTAATGGTAAAAATAATAGTAAAAATAATAGTAATAATAATAGAAATATTAATAGTAATAATAATAGTACTAATAATAGCAATAATATTATTAATAATAATAGTAATAATAATAGAAATAATAATAGTAATTATAATATTAATGATAATAGTAATAATAGTAGTAATAATAATAGCACTAAAAATTTGTAATAATAAAAGTATTAATAATAGTAATACTTTTTTTTTTACATTTTTGAGGGTCTGCGAATGCCAAACTTTACGCACTAATCCTGGGACTCTGCCTCCAGAGAGACCCTTCATCATTTGGCTCCCCCAAAATTCCCTGATGTGTCGGACTCACCGTCGGAATAGGCACGACCAACGAAACTAATATCCAACCTAGTGGTATAGTAGAACAATCCCCCCACCGCCATGTGGCATTTCTTCAGGATGATACCACGGCTTCTTGTTCCTTAACTGGACTCCCTCTTCAGCTTTACGTGGCATGAACCAGGAGCAACTTTGGTGGATCTTCTATGGGCCACCCATCTCATTCTTGTTAATAATAGTAATACTAATAGTAATACTAATAGTAATAATAATAGTAATAATAATTGTAACAATTATAATATTAATAATAATACTAATAGTAATAGTAATAATAATAGTAATAATGACAGTATTAATAATATTAATAATAATAGTAATAATGACAGATATGATAATAGAAATAATAATTGTAATAATAATAGTAATAGTAAAAATAAAAGTGATCATAATAGTAATAATAATAGTAATAATTATAGTAATAATAATAGTAATAATAATAGTAATAATAATAGTAATATTAATTGTAATAATAACTAGTATAAAAATATTTACAATAATATTAATGATAATAGTAATACTTGTAGTAGTAATAATTATAGCTATAATATTAATAATAGTAATAATAACAGTAATAATGATAATATTTATAATGATAATGGTTATTATAATATTAATAATAAATGTATAAATAATACTAATATTAATTATAATAATTATAAGAATAATAGTAGTAATAATAGTTGTAATAATAACTGTAAAATAATCATAATAAGAAGTGTAATAATAATTTTAATAATAATAGTAATAATAATAGTAATAATAATAGTATTAATAATTAAAATAATAATAGAAATAATAATTATAATAATAATATTAATAATAATAATAATAGCATTAATAGTTATAATAATAAGAATAATAATAGGAATAAAAATAGTAATAATAATAGTCATATTGACACTAATACTAATAGTAATAATAATAGTAATAATAATTGTGAATATAATCGTATAAATTATTGTAATAGTAATAGTAATAATAATAGTAATAATAATTGTAATAATAATTGTAATAATAATAGTTATAATAATTGTAATAATAGTAGCAATAATAATAGTTATAATAGCTATAATAATAGTATAAATAATAATTGTAATTATAATAATAATGGTAACAGCATTAGTAATAATAATAGTAGTATTACTAAAAGAGATAATAATAATAATAATAATAATAATAGTTTGAGTGATAGTAATAATAATAGTAATAGTAATAGTAATAATAGTAGCAATAATAATAGTAATTATAAATGTAATAATAAGTGTTATAATAATAGTAATAATAACAGTAATAATAAAGGCAATGATAACTGTAATAATTGTTGTTCTAAAATTTGTAATAATCGTAGTAATATTAATATTACTAATAATTATAAAAATCATAGTAATAATTATAGTTATAATAATAGTTATAATAATAGTAATAATAATAGTAATAATAACAGTAATAGTAATAGTAATAGGAATTGTAATAATAATAGTAATAAATATAGTAATAATTATAGTAATAATAATAGTAATAATAATTGTAATAATAATAGTAATAATAATAGTAATAGTAATCATATTAATTATAGTAATTATAGTATTAATAAATATTATAATAATAATAGTAATAATAATTGTAATAGTTACAGCTATAATATTAGTAGTTATAATAGTAACATTAATAACAATAATAAAATTAATAAGAAATGTAGTACTAATAGTACAAATAATATTAATAATACTAATAATAATAATAATAATAATAATAATAATAATAATAATATTAGTAATTATAGTAGAAAATGTAATAATAATAGTTACAATAACAGTTATAATAGTAGTAATAACAATAGTAATAATATTAATAATAATAATAATTATAATTATAATAGTAGTATAAGGTATATTATTAATAATTGTAGTAATAATAGTAGTAATAATTGTTATAATAATAATCATAGTAATAATAATAGTAGTACTAGTAGTAGTAATAAAAATAATTATAATAATGATAGTGAAAATAATAGTAATAATATGAGCTATAATAATAGTAGTAAAAACAGTAATACAAATAGCAATAATAATAGTAATAATAATGGTAGTTATGGTAGAAGGAATAATATTAATAATAATAATAATAATAATAATAGTAATTATAATAATAATGCAAATAATAATAATATTAATAATAACAGTAAGAATAATAATAATAAAAATAGTTTGAATAATTGAAATAATATTAGTAATTTAATAGCAATAATTCTAGTAATAATAAATGTAATCATTATAGTATTAATAATGGCAGTAATAATGGTAATAATAATAGTAGTAATGATAGTAATAATAACAGTAATAATAATTGTAATAATAATATTATTCATAATAATAATAATAAAAGTAATAATAATTGTAATAATATGAGTAATAATAACTGTAATGTAAGTAGATTAATAATAGTAATGATAACAGAAATAATAATAGTAATAATAATAGTAATAATATCAGTAATAATAATTGAAATAGTAATAGTAATAATGACGGGAATAATAATAGTAATAATAATTGTATTAATAACAGTAATAATAATTGTAATAGTATTGGTAATAGTATAGAAATAATTTGTAGAAATAATAATAGTAATCATTATAGTAAAAATAATAATATTCATAAAAGAAATCATAATTGTATTAATAATAGTAATAATAATAGATATAATAATAGAAAAATTAATAGTAATAATAACTGTAATAATAATATAAATAAAAATAGTTGCAATAATAATAATAATAATTGATATAATAATAGTATTATCAATAGTAATAATAAATATAATAATAATAGTAATTTTATTTGTAATAATAATTGTAATAATAATAACAATAATAATAATAATATTTGTAGTAATAATATTTGTAATAATAGTAATAATAATATTAATTATAATAGTAATAGTAATAGTAATAATTATAGAAATTGTAATGGTAAAAACAATAGTAATAATAATAGTATTAATAATACTAATAGTAATAGTAATAATGATAGTAATAACATTAGTTTTAATAGTAGTAATCAATTTAGTAATAATAATAATAATAATAATGATAGAAATGATAATAGAAATAATAATAATAATATTATTCGTATTAATAATAGTAATAATAATAGTAATAATAATAGTTATACTAATAGTAATAATAATTGTAATTATAATAGTAATATTTATAGTAATAGTAATAATAGTAGAAATGATAATAGTAATAATAATGGTAATAATAATAGTAATAGTGATAGAAACAATATTAGTAATTAAAGTAGTAATAATAATAGATATAATAATAAAAAAATTAATAGTAATAATAATTGTAATAATTATATTAATAATATTAGTAACAATAATAGTAGTAATAGTTGTAATAATAATATTTGCAATAATAGTAATAATTATTGTAATAATAATATTAATAATAATAGTAATAATAATAGAATAGTAATAATAATAGTAATAATAATAGAATAGTAATAATAATATTAATAATAATAGTAATAGTAATAGTAATAGTAATACTAATTGTAATAATAATAGTAATAATAGTAGTAATAATAATAGTAATAATAATACTAATATTAATTGTAATAATAATAGTAATAGTAGTAGTAATAATAATAGTAATAATAATACTAATATTAATTGTAATAATACTAGTAATAATAATAGTTAAAATAATGGTAATAATATTAGTAATAATAATAGTAATATTAATATTACTATTAATAATAATACTAATTATAATAGTATTAATAATAGAAAAAATAATAGTATTAATAATAATAATAATAATATTAATAATAATAGTAGTAATAATAGTAATAATAACAGAAATAATAATAGTAATAAATTTATTAATAATAATATCAATAATAATTGTAAAAATAATAGTAATAATAGTAGAAATAATAATTGTAATAATAACAGTAATAATAATTGTAATAGTTATAGTAATAATAATAGTAAGAGTGATATTATTATTAATAATAATAATAATAGTAATAATATTAGTAGTAATAATAGTAATTATAACAGAAATGATAATAATAGTTATTATAGTAATAATAATAGTAATAGTAATAGTAATGAAAATAGTAATAATAATTGAAATACTAATAGTAAAAATAATAGTAATAATAATAGTAATTATAATAGTACTAATAGTAGTAATAATACTAGTAACAATAATAGTTATAATAATTGTAATAGTAATCGTAGTTATAATAGTTTTAATAATTGTAATAATAATATTAATAATAATATTGAATATAAGTATAAAAATAATAGTAATAATAATAGTAATAATAATAGTAATAATAATGGTGATAATAATAGTAAAAATAATAGTAATAATAATAACAACAATGATTGTAATAATGATAGTAATAGTAATAATAATAGTAATACTAATAATAATAGTCATAGAAATAAAAAAAATAATAAAAATAGTAATAATAATACTAATAAAAATAGGAATAATAATTGTAAAACTAATAGTGAAAATAATAGTGATAATGGTAGTAATTATAATAGTACTAATAATAGTAATAATAATAGTTATAACAATAGCAACAATAAATGTAATAATAATTGTGATAATAATAGTAATAGTAATAGTAATAATAATAATAATAACAATAGTAATAATGATAGTAATACTATTAGTAATAACTATAGTAAAAATAATAGTATTAATATTAATAATAATAAGTTTTTCTCCTTTTTTTTTTGATGGTCTGAGAATGCCAAACTTTACGCTCTACCCCAGAGACCCTGCCCGCCAGTGGGACCCTTCCCCATATGGGTCACCATACAAGTCCCTGAAGTGTCGGTCTCACCGTTGGAATAGGCACTACGGACTAAACTCATATCCATCCTAGTGGCATAGTAAAACAAACCCGGCACCACCTTGTGGTATTACTTCAGGATGGCGCCACTGCTTCTTGTCCCTTAACTAGACTCCCTCTTCGGCCCTACGTGGCAAGAACCAGGAGCGACGTTAGTGGCTGTTCTATGGGCCACCCATCTCCTTCTTCTTCTTGCTTAAGATTGACCTGACTTACCAGGCCACCTTGTTCCACTCCTTCTGCCCACGGAGCATTTTCTCGACGACGTTGTCCGGCGAGAGGTCTCCGAGGTCTTGTTCCAAGGCTAGACGTTCGGCGCTCTATCGAGTACATAAAAAAAACGTGTGGTGGGCGTCGTCGTTGATCGAGTCCCCATTGGGGCAGTTGGCGTCTGCTACCTTCCTCATTCTAGCCATGTAGGAGCGGAACAGGCCATGCCCTATCAGGAATTGGGTGAGGTAGAAATCGACTTCTCCACTCTCCCGATTTATCCAGTTGTCTAGCTGACTGTTGAGTAGGTCAGTCCATCTGCCCCTACGTTCCTGCTCCCATCTACTTTGCCAGCACTTGATGCTGATAGACCTGGCAAGCCTTGATGCCTTCTCCATTCCCAGGACACACCTTTGCTGGTGGACGAATTTCCTCTCCTGGGATAATAGATCGATCGGGAATACCCCGGCGACAACTAGCACTGCCGACTCTGAGACCATTCGGTAGGAGCACGCAATACGGAGGTTGCCCCTCTTCTGTACCGCGGTTATGCGCTTACGGTATTCCTCTTTTTGCAGCGGCTCGGCACATACTTTCGCACCGTACAGCATCACTGCTTCAGCGGCATGCATCAGCAGTCTCCTCATGCACGGCCGGGGACCTTTGATTTTAGCCATGAGTATGCCCATTGAGGCTACTACTTTTGCCGCCGTGTCGGCTGCCATGATAATGTGCTCTCCATAGTTAAGCTTGTTGTCAAGCATAAACCCGAGATATTTGTCAGCCATCTTAGTTTGTACCGCCGCTTGCCCTTCAGGGAAGCGGCGCAAGGTGTTGATGCGCTTCCTCGTAAGTATCACGATCTGTGTCTTCTGGGCTGCTAGAGATAGCCCGTGGTCTTCCATCCAGGAGGTAACTCTCCGCATGACCTGGTTGAGCAGCAACTGTGCCCCCTCCGTGTCTCTTGCGGTTATGACAACTGCAAAGTCATCTGCGTACCCAACCAAGAAAGTACTTTCTGGAACTGTCATACGAAAGATACCGACGTAGAATATATTCCATATATCCGGTCGCAGTATGGAGCCCTGGGCTGCCCCGATGTCAATTCCAAGCTTCTTGGACCATCACTCGTGTCGTATACTAAGAAGCGCTCGTTTAGATAATCGTCAATTATTCGGTGGAGGTACTTGGGAACGCCGAAATTACGTTCGAGCGTTTCCTTTGCCAGGTCCCCCCTGACGGAGTTGAAGGCATTTTTCACGTCTAATGTGGCAAGCAGGCACAGAGGTCGAGTTCGATGATTGCCTCGCCCCGTCATTTTAGCGGCCGTGACCACTTCCTGGACTTCGTGGATGGTGGAGAGGCCGGATCGGAATCCGTACTGGCGGCCGGCAAGATCTCGTGCTGCCTTCATGGCTGCGTGCAGCATTGGCCTTAGCAGATTCTCCAGCAGTTTTCCAGCCGATTCGAGCATACAAATAGGCCTGTATGATGAAACTGCCCCTACTGGACCCTTGCCCTTGCTAATGAGCACAAGCCTCGCTTTCATCTATGGAGCGGAGAAGATACCCCCCCTGAGGCACGTGTTATACGTGTTCAACAATAGCTCAGGGTGACTTTGCGCGACGTCTTTAATTATTTCTGCTGAAAGTCCGTCTGGACGTGGAGCTTTCTTGTTCCGCATGGTTGATGCGGTTTTGAGTAGCTCCTCCTCTGTAAATTGCGGCCCTTCAGGGCTACCAGGCGCCGCCTTGCGAGCCTCTCTCTTTGGATGTGAGGGGAATATGGTATGAATGATGGTTTCCAACGTCCTCGCGTCCTGTGGGTTTCTTTGCGTGTTAGTCCCCAGTTTGCGAGTGACGATGAGGTACCCTAATCCCCACGGATTCTGGTCGACATCCAGGCACAGCTCCTTGCAGCACCGTCGTTGACTGCCCTTGATGGTTCTCTTCAAAGCTTTTTTGACCGCCTAATACTCTGCAGCCAAGGAAGCAGCGTCAAGGTCGAGTTTTCCCGCTCGTTTTGCCAAACGGCGAAGTCTTGAGAACTTCTTGCGAAGATCTGCGATCTCGTTTGTCCACCAGTATGCAGGACGCTTGTGCCGTTTCGTGTACTTCTTGGGCACCGCTATGGCTAAAGCCTTTTGGATGAGCTGCATAGTTGCCGCAGTAATCATCCTGGTTTGTGCAATTGTCGATAGACTCGCGGAAGCAATTTGAAGGGGTCTCCAACCTTCATCTATGACTGAAGACAGCCTCTCTCGATCCATTCTTGCAATGTTCCACCGGGGGGGTCGCTTTACACTTGTCACAGCTTGCCTCGTATCGTGTACATCGAATTGGTTGTACTGATGTTCATGCAATGTTCCCGGTACAATCCTCGATCACCTGCCAGCCTGCGACTCTTGCCACAAGGTGTTCGTTGGCTAGAGATTCGTCCGGGATCGTCTTCCTATAGCCAGGCCTGCGGAAGGTTGACGTCGAACCTCTGTTGAATACTGTTAGCTCCAGTCTCGACGTCACCTCCATGATTCGTTTTCCCGTGGAGTCCGGCCTGGCCTCCCCCCATTCGAGAGCTTTGGCATTGAGGTCTCGAGCCACAATGAGATCCCCTTGCATTTCCCGCTGCGTGTCTTCCAGATCGTCCAGTTTGGTCTGGATGTCGTCTATCCGATCGTTCGGGGTGAGATATACGTTGATATATGTCGTCAAGTTATGTCTCACCCAAACGTAACCGCGTCCGGATCCTTGATCCGACACATTTATCTGTCGGGGATCTGTGATCCTAATGGCCGCGGAGCCCAATTCGTGTGCGTTCCATCCTACTCCTGCTCTGTCCTGGTACTGTTCGTTGATTAGAACAATATCAGCTTTTTTCTCAGAGCAGAGCTGGGTCAGTAGGTGGTGCTCCGTCCTGCTCCTATTGAGGTTATCCTGTACTCTCTTCCTTTTTTCCTCTTGGTGGCTGTTGCAGGGGCCCCCTGGAAAGGGCCTCCTGTTGCAGGCCCTTGATCCCGCCAGGTGCTTCCTAGTTTCAACAGCGCTATTGGAGCACAAGAAGCATGTAGGCTCGCTCTCCTTGCAGTCTTTTATCTTGTACCCCGTGCCGCCGCAGAAATAGCAAAACTTACTGCGATCAGGTCCCTTGCTCGAGGGGCTTTAGTGACTATAATCGAGACAGCGGTAGCATCGCCTCACTTCTGCCCTTCGCCTGACTCTGCAGCTGACGAAACCGACCAGCACTCGGCCAGCCTTTAAAAGCTTCGCAGCTGCTTCCTCTTCTATATTGACTAGGACCAGGCATTTTTGTCTCGCGTTGGGCTTCTTTATTTTTATTTCGATTTTGCTCGCGTAGTCTTGCAGGGCCCTCTTTAGGGCCTCCTCGACTTCTATCAACGACGTGCAGCAATCAATGTCGCGTATCTCCAGCTTAGCTCTAGGGACCAGTACCGTGATGCTGCTCGTTACTCCTACTTCTTTTCTCAGGATTTCTGCGAATGAGGCCCTGATATTCGCAGTGGTCTTCTTTAGTTCGTGGAGAACCCCTCCGATTCTGATCTGCCGGACCGATCTAACGTTTACCCCTGCTGCGCTGGTCTTGATGCGCTGGTGGATGGATCCGACCACGTCTGCGTAAGATTTACCTTGCAAAGGTTTCAGGAGGATCGCGTCCAGCTTCTACCTCTTTCTCGGCCTGTCCTCCGATTTGCTCGACTTCTTCTTCTTCTGAGGTAGGTGTTTCGTCGCCTTTTTCGCTGGTTTCTCCTTATTTCTTTTCTTCTTGACGACCTCCGTCCACTTGGCGGTTTCGGTCGTCGTCTCCTCTTGTCTCGGTCTTTTGAGGCTTTCTTGGTGTAACTGCGACCGGCTTGTGTCTACTCTCTTAACCACGCCAGCATTTTTTATAGAGTTTGCCCTAGGGCTCTGAGAAAATCTGACGAGTGTCATCGCTCCCTTATTGTCCTTTTTTCGAGATTTATACATGATCTGGAGACTGTCAATGATGTCCTCAAGTTCTTGGAGCCCTTTCTTAATAGCATTGTTCACGTTTGGCTCTGTATTAATAGCCGACTTCATTTTGGCAAGGAGGAATTTCGCCTGCGCCTGTTTCTCATTCTCTCCATCTTGTGTTGTCCCCTTCGCAGGACGGATAGCCTACTTTTATTTCCAACAGCCGCATTGGTTTGCGATGTACTCGCATATCTTGCCCTCGTCAACTTGTAATATTTCCACGTCCGACAATCTCAATGCTACGAGGTACACTCTCATAACTTTCCCTCGAAAGTCGGAGTGCTTTCAAGACCTTCAATCACATTATTTCACAATTCATTCGTATAACTTTTCCTCCTCTAGTCTGAATATTTCAATGTCCGATTCTCTCATTGGTTTACAAGGATTTCATATAATTTTCTCTCGACTAGTCGGCATGTTTCTAGGTCCTACAGTCGCATTGGTACAAAAGGCACACACATAACATTCCCTCGGCTGGTTGGAATACATCTAGGTCTGTCAGATGCATTTGTGTGATGCACTCGAATAACTTTCCCTCGACTAGACGGAATGATTAGATATCCTACAGTGGTATTGTTTCAAGAGGCTTTCGCATATCTTTCCCTCCAAGTCCGTTAGTCGAAATAATTTGAGAGAACTCCCACAAATTTCCTTCGACTAATTGGAAAATTCCGAGTACGACAGCCGCATTGATTCGAGAAGCAATCGCACAAATTTCCCTTGACTACTTGGAATATATCCATATCTGAAAGACAAACTTGGTTCGAATGGTTCGCGCACAAAATTCCCTTGATTAGACGGAATGTTTCCAATTCCGACAGTCGTAATGTTTCTAGAGATTCTCGCATAACTTTCCCTCGTCAGGCCGAAATATTTCCAATGGCGAAAGTCGCATTATTTCTAGCGAGTATCACATAATTGTGTATCACATAATACGCCTTGACTAGACGTATTATTTCTAGAAACGATTTTCGCATTCGAGAGATCCTTTCATTATTTTCTCTAAATTAGTAGGGACATTTCTAAGTGCAATAGTCGCGTTGGTCCGAGATGTACTCGCATATCCTCCTCTAATCTAGTCTATATATTTCAAATTTTGACTGTCGTGCTGGTTCCAGAAGCACTCGTATAAATTTTCCTGCATTAGTTGGAATATTTCCATATCTAAAAGACGTACTGGTTCGACAGGAACTCCCACAAAGTTCCCTCGAGTGGACAGAATATTTCCAGGTCCGACAGTTGCGTCTTATAGAGAAGCTCTTGCACAACTTTCCCTCGACTAGTGTTAATATTTCCTGTTCCGACTATCTGCTAGGTCGGATAGGCACACGCTCAACTCTTCCTGGATTATCCGGAAAAATTCGAAGTCCAGCAGACGCAGTAATTCTAAAGTTAAGTGAACAACATTCCCTCGACTAGTAAGAATATTTCCAAATAAGAAAGTCTAAGAGGATCAATCACAACATTCTTACGATTAGTATGAATATTGCCAGGATTGACCGTCACATTGATTCGTGAGGTATTCGCAAAACTTTCCCTCGACTAGTTGGAATATGTCCAATTGCGACAGACGCATTGTTGCATGATGCAATTGCACAACGTTCCCTCGACTAATCGGAGTATTTTCAGGTACGACCACCGTATTGTTTTGAGATGCGCTCGCAAATCTGTCCTCCGATTAGTTGAAATATTAGCAATTCCGACAGCAGCAATGGTTCGAGAAGCAGTCGCATTTCCTACGACTAATCGAGTTATTTCCTAGTCCGACAGTCGCATTGGGTCGGGAGTCACTCGGATAACTTTCACTCGATTAATGTGAATATTTCTATGTCCAACAGTCGCAATGGGTCGGGGGGAACTCTCAGGATTTTCAATCGAATAGTCAGAATTTTTCCAAGTCCCACAAACGCCTTATTTCGACTGGCACTCGCATAAAATTGTTCTAACTAGACGGATTATTTCCAAGTGCGACAGTCGCATTGGGTCGAGTGTCATTCGCATGCCATTCGCTGGAATAGTAAATATATTTCGAAGTCCATCAGTAGCAATGGGTCGGGAGTCATTCGCATAATAAACAAGTCGGATAATTATCAAATCCGACAGTCGCATAGAATCAACAGGCACACGTATATCATTTCCCCTACTAATCGTAATATTTCCAAGCACGTCATACGCATAGGCTCACAAGTCACTCGAATTACTGTTCCTCGAATAGTCAGAATGTTTCCATTTCCGATAATCGCATTGTTTCGAGAGGCACTAGTATAACTATCTTTCGGTTAGGCGGGATATTTCTAAGTCCAGCAGCCGCTTAAGTTCGCGTGATATTAGCATAAGTTTCCCGCGACTAGTCGGAACATTTCCAAGTACGACAGCCTCATTGATTCGCGGGTCACTCGCATAACTTTCACTCTACTATTTGAAATATTTCCATGTTCGTCATATGTTTGGGAGACTATCGCATACCTTTCGCCCGACTAGTCGGAAATTTTCAAGACTCACAGTCGCATTGGTTCACTAATCGCTCTTATAACTTTTCTTCGACTAGTTAGAGTTTCATCAAGATCGATAGCTGCTTCTTTCGAATGGTATTCACATGTATTTCACCTGACCAATAGGAATATAAGCAAGTCCGATAGACGCATTGGTTGGAGAGGCATTCCCATAACATTTTCTTTAAACGTCGAAATATTATATTGGTGCGAATGAAATGTCGGATTCTTAAGTGAATATATTGAACTGTAAATCTTTTTCCAAAAGATGTTTATTTAATCAAAATATGCTCCATTTACTTCAATACACTCTTCCCAACGAGATTCTAATGCACAGATGCCTGTCTTGAAGAAATTCTAATATTTAGAATCAATGAACTCTGATATGGCATTCTTCAGACTGTCTTCATTTTCGTACTATTTAGCCCATAAAAAAAGTTCTAAATGTTTAAATAAATGAAAGTCGGTTGACGAAAGATCCGGTGAATAAGGTGAGAGCTGCAAAATTTCATATTTTAATTCATTTAATTTTGCAATTCTTTTGTACGATGTATGCGGCCGAAAGTTGTCGAGGAGAAGTATTGGGCCATGCCGATTAAAAAGTGATGGGCGTTTGTTGGCGATTGTTGTAAAGATCCCATCATTCTGCACAAGTAATGACCCGATCGAAAAATGGATCTCGATTAAATCAGGTTAGCAATGATGAGCATACTTTCAAGCGATCCAGCTTATTTCGCTCGGTTAGTTCGTGCGGTATCCACTTATCCATTTTTTTCACCATGCAAATTTCCGAAAGATGTCGCAATATTGTTGTATGGTCAACTTCCATTCTGGCAGCATGTTAGCTTAAAGAAACAGTTGGACTCGTTTCCACCAATGCTTTCAGAGCATCATTTTTCACAAACGTTTCGGGTCTTCCACGCGGTCCATTTTACAGGGAAAAATCACCAGACCGAAATTTTTCAAACAAATGCTTCACTTTTCGATCGTTCACAGTATTCTCCGCAAACGCCTGGTTTATATTGCGTGCAGCTTTTGCAGCATTATTACCAAATATATACTCATATAAGAAAATTACACGAATATCAGTTGAATTCATATCGGTGCAAAATTCAATGCAAATAGCAAAAGGGAACACTTTTGGGAAAATCTTCTTTGCTAAAATGTGACTCTGGCAATGGACAGTACAACTATAAACCAGGTTATGTAAAAAAACAAATGCATAACAAAAACAGGGAGACAAACATTCATATTTAAGGAGAATCCGACATTTCATATGCTCCGACTTAATATTAGCAAGTCCGACAGTTGCTTTGATTTAAAAGTCACCCGCATAACTCTACCTCTACTAATTGGAATATTTCCAGGGCAGACATACGCTTTATTTCTAAAAGCATTCGCCATAAATTTCCCTCGACTAGTCATAATATTTTCAAGTCTATCTGTCGCATAGGTTCGAGTGGCACTAGCATATGTCCCCCGTCTAGTCTGTAATTTCCATGTAAAACCGTTCCATTGGATCCAGATTCACTTGTATAACTTTTCCTCGACTTCTCTGGATAATTTTAAGTCTGACAGTCGCATTGGATCACAAGTTACTGGCACATCATTCCCTTGACTAGTCGGGATATTTTCAAGTCCAACAGTCGCATTGGTTCTAATGTCATCCGTTTAACTTTTCCACGACAGTTCCATATATTTCCAAGATCGACAGCCGATATGGTTCGATAGGCACTCGCACAACTTCCCTTGACTAGTCTGAATATCTCCAAGTCAGAGACTCAAATTGCTTCCAGAGTCACTCGTATAACTTTCCCTTGACTAGTCGGAGCATTTTCATGTTTGGCAGCCATATTGGTTTGAGAGGCTTTCGAGAAACTTATCATAGAAAGGTTATAATACTTCCAAGTCCGACATTCGCGTTGGTTCTAGATGCAATCGCATAACTTCCGATCTACTACTCGAGATAATTCCAAATCCGACAGTAGTAAATTGTTGGGAGGCACTCGCATAATACTGTCTCGACTAGTCGGTATATTTCCTAGCCCGACAGTAGCATTGATTCTCAAGTCACTGGCATAACTCTCTCTCGACTATTTGTAATTTTTCCAGGTCAGAAAGGCTCATTAGCTTAAAAGTTACTCGCCTAACTTTCCCTCGACTAGTCGGAATATTTTCAAGTCCGACAGTCGCATTGGTTTATAATATACCTGCATAAATTTCCTTGGGCTAGTCGGAGTATTTCCACGTCCAACAGCCGCATTGTTTCGAGTGGCCCTCGTACAATTTTAGCTCAGCTAGGCGGGATATTTCTAAGACCAACAGTCGCATGTGATCGAGTGGCAGTTGCATAACTTTTTCTCGATTTGTCGGAATATTTCCAATTCCTACAGACGTATTGGTTTAAGAAGGACTCGCATAAATTTCCTCCGACCAGTCGTGATTTTACCAAGTCCGACCGTCGTATTGGCTTTTGAAAATATCGCACAAAATTTTTTCGACTATTCGAAATATTTCCAAGCCCGAGAGACGCATAGGTTCACAAATAACTCGAATAACTTTCGCACATCTAGTCGGAGTCTTAAAAAGATCGACAGTTACTTTGTAACGAGTTGCACTCGCATATCTTCCACAAGAATTTTCGGAATACTCGCAAGACCTGCAGCATCATTGGATCGAGAGGCACTCGCATAATATCCCCTCCATTGTTGGAATATTTCCAAGTCCAACTTTCGCATTAATTCCAGAGGCAATCGAATAACATATGATCGACTATTCGGGTTATTTTCAAGTACGACAGTCGCAAATGTTCGGGAGTTACTCGCATAAATTTCACTAGACTAGTCGGACTTTTTCCAAGTCCGACAGTAGTACTAATCCGAGAGGATCTTGCATAACTTTTTTTCGACTAGACGGAATGTTTCCAGGTCTGACCGCCGCTTAGGTTCTAGAGTCACTCGTACAACTTTCCTTCGACTAAGCGGAATATTTCCAGGACAGACATTCGCATTGGTTCGCAAGTCACTTGTATAACTTTCCTTCGACTAGGGGAAGTAGCACCTAGTCCGAAAGTCGATTTGTTTCGAAAGGCAGATGCATAGCTTTCTCTCGAATAGTTGGAATATGTCCATGTCCAGCAGCAGCATTTGTTCGACAATCACTCGCGTAACATTCGCCAATTAGTCTTTATATTTTCAAGTCCGATAGACGCTTTGGTTCCAGGGGCACTCGCATAACATTCCACGACTAGTCGGAAAATTTCCAAGTCCGATAGACGTATTTGTTATAGAATCATTCGCATAACTTTCCCTCGACTAAACGTAATATTTCCATGTCCCTCATCTTCAATGGTTCTATAGGCACTCGATATATTTTCCTCGACTACTGGGAATATTCCCTATGCAGACAGTCACTTTGGTTCACAAGACACTCGCATAATATTCCTTCGACTAGTCGTGATAGTTCTTAGTCCGATCGTCGCATTGGTTCTAGAGTCACTCGCATATCTTTTCCTCGACTAGTCGGAAAATTTCCTAGTCCCACAGGTGCATTTGTTATAAGGGCACTTACAGAAGTTTCCACGACTATTTGGAATTTTTCCAAGCTCTACGTTCGCATTTTCTCTAGGATCACTCGCAAAACTTTCCTTCGGCCAGTCGAAATATTTCCAAGTTCGAGCGCCGCATTGGTTCGAGGGTCAGACGCATAACTAGCACTCGATTAATTGGTATATTTCCAAGTATGGCCGTCGCATTGGTTATAGAATAACTCGTAAAACATTCCCTTGACTAGCCGAAATATTTCCAATTACGACATCCGCATCGTTCAAAGACAATCGCATATCTTTACCACTATTAGTAGTAACATTTCCAATTACTACAAACGCATTGTTTCGAGAAGCATCCACATAACCGACGGGCGCATTGGTTTGAGAACAACTCGCAAATCGTTCCATCGACTCATCGGGATATTTCCAAGTCCGGCAGTAGCATTGTTTCCACAATAACTCGCATAACTTTCCCTCGACTAATTGGAATAATTCAAAGTACGATAGCTGCATTGGTTCGAGAGACACTCGCATTAATTTTTCTTTTTTTTTGTTTCGTCAGGAAGAGAAACCTTCATAGGCCCCCAGAGCCCGGTACTCAGGAGAGTGTCGGATCCACACCTGAGAATTCTTTCAGGTACGGCACGCCTACAGATTAGAGAACTTCGCAATACTTATAACTAACACGCTGCGGAGAAAGGGGGAGAGCGGGAACGCCCATAAGCCTATTAGAAAGTAGCCTTGTACCTCTCCTCGATGAGCAAGGCCGGTATTCGCCTTGCTTTCATTCTTCATATCCATTCATACCAATACGGCGCACTCGATAGGGGCCCACGAACCCCCGGAGACTCAATTACTCACTAATTTCATACGAACATATTGGCCCAATCCCCACCCCATGGTGCTCTGACCAAACCCATTCACGCCCGTATTCACACACTGTATGAATACACACACTCAAACCTAGAGGGAAGTGACGCGTGAACCAGTCACCGCCTGAATAACTCGAAGCTTTGTCAGAAGTGGCCGCATTGGAACTACTCTCCTATGCGGCCTATAGTTCGCAATCTTGTCCACATGCACACCCGCATGCTTACTCATACATACTTCTTCTTGCGTCCGTTCCTTGTGCCTCTCAATATTCACCTATGCACGTATGACCCGCCCTGCCAAGGTCTGGAAGTCTGCCCATCCCCCTGGGACAGGCAGGGAGACCATGACTATCACGGAAAGGGTTAGCTGCCCTCCCTCCACCGCATCGATCAACTCATTCCTGGCATCTGTCGACGCAGGGCAGTCGGCAAGGGTGTGCTCCGGCGTATACACACTCCATCCGCAGTGAAAACGCCGTGAGGAGGGAGTCCTTTTAATCTTATTTAAGTACGTAGAGAAACAGACATGGCCGGTACTCAGCTGTGAGATGTGAAATCTCGTTTCACTTGAGAACGGCTTCCCAATCCATTCAGATAAGCATTCTGCAATAGCCATCCTCGCACGCATTCCCGTTGTTGCTCGTAGTCATACGAGCCCAAGTTCCTCAGAATTCCAAGCTTCTATGCCCTACGTCTGGCAAGATTCCCCAATATAGCCTTGGTATACGTGGGAACAGGATTCTCCGTGTCTCTAACAGCCGTATACAAATCCGCCTGCCGGGATGCCAGATGAGGGAAAGGAATAATCCCCGCATTCATCATATTCGCGTGGAAGGAGCCCTTTCTATAGGCACAACATACCCGGATCACAAACTTCCTCTGGAGGCTCCGAACAGCCCACCCGATCCTCATGTACTTCACAACGGCGCGCCACTGCACTAGCGCATCATAAAGGAGCACCAAGTGGATCACGCCGCTGTAGAGGCGTTGTTTTTCTTCACCCGGTCCGTGAAGATTCAGAAGAAGCCTCCTAAGTGACCGGAGGATATACTCCGCTTTAGGGATTAGGGTCTCGATGTGGGGCCTGAACGACATTCTTTATACTATTACTATGCCCAGGTATGTAACGCTGGTTCTAGTATCTACGCAATCCCTTCGAAGGCAAATCTTAGGGGGCGGGATATGCTTGCGTCTGCAGAAGGCAAAGGCAGGGAGGGCCATTTCCTCCGTCTTTTGCGGCGCCACTTTAAGACCCAATCCCCTGATCTCCTCCACCAAAACGTCCAAGTCACGCTCAGCGTTCATGATAGGCTGAGACAGGACCCATCCCGATGACAGGAGGGTCGTGTCATCCGCATAGCAGACAACACGAAAATCATCTGACATCGGGGTTCGGAGGACACTGTCAAAGGCAATGTTCCACAATGTAGGACTCAAAACGGATACCTGTGGGTCCCTAAAATACACCTGTCTATCCACGGCGCGTCCACGTCTCTCTGTATATGTCATGGCGCGATTGTCTAAATAACTCCTGATGATGCTTACCAGGTAGCGAGGAAAGTTTTCCCGCTCCAACGCCCTAACGATAACGGCTCACAGTAAGGATTGAAAGCATTAGATGTATCCAGACTCACCAGGATAACCACCTTCCGATACCACAGCGGTGCCTACACAAACTTATTAGAATGGAGGATGGCATCTACAGTCGATCTGCCGTTCCAAAATTCATACTGTGATGGCGCCAAGGTTCGAATCTCCTGTAAGTAGCTGTTGACACGGCCAACAACTATACGCTCGAATAGTTTCCCCATTTCGCCCATCACGCGTACGGGTCTATATGATCCTGGTAAGTCTGAGGGTGCATCCCTTTTCTTTTTGATCAGGTCAAGCCTCGTTATCTTCCACGCTGTCGGAAATTTTCCAGTCCACAAGCATGCGGAGAAGCATTGCGCCAACACTTTCTAACAGTGTGTCGACACAGCACGCACAACTACACTCGTTTTCTCATCCAGTCCAGTAGCCTTCCATCCGTTTCCTTTCCTGGCAACAGCCAAGACCTCCTCAACAGAGATAGTCACCTCTGAGAATGCAGATTCCTGCGGCTCATCAGTTCCCGGTCCTTCTGGGAATATTTTAGAGATTATATTCTCCAGTACCTCATCCTCCATGGTTTCAGTTACTGGTGGGGCATGAGGTATAAAGTTCCCCATGACGAATTTGTATGTTCTACCCTATGGATCATCCTCTTTAGTGTCCAGCAGGTCCCTCCAGGTGTTCTTCTTGGCTTCCTTAATGGCCCTAGTCAGTGCCCTCCTTGCGTTCCTTCGGGAGTTCAGGCACCACACTATTTCGTCCATATTCTACTTTTTCCAGGCTTTAGAAAGTTTCCTTACTGTGGTCTTTGCAACGGTCCTAAGGTTCGTTAATTCATCCAACCACCAGTTAGTACGTTTACTACAGCGGGTTTGTACCCACACCCGGTAAATAGCCAAGTCGCATATTTAATTCAGTGTAGACTGTGCCCTCCTCACAAGTTTGTCTGCACAGTCCGCACTGGCCGTATTCTCCCCGCACATAGTTCCACCCGTCCACTCTCCTGAAATGAGGGCAGTAACCAAGTAGTCCTAGTCAAGGGAGTTAATTTTCCACTGAGCTTTTTATGTTGTAGGCGAGAATTTCAGATCTCTGTAGCATCGTGACTATAGCTAAATCAAACATATCCCCGACAGGGACTCAGCCTCATCCACCTACCAGTCCGAGAGGCGGTCGCCAGCTGCCGGCGTGCCCCACGTTAGATCTTTACGCTCGACCCCTGTGATCGAACACACGTGGAACAGCCAATCCGGTTCAGCACACCCAGGTTTATTCTGTTCGTCCAGACGTAGAGCAACTCACCCCAATGGTTACTCCTGCCCTCCTTGTCCCATCTGCAGAACCGGTCATTAAATCGCCATCTTCCAGCGCTGGGTGAGCGGGGAATATTCCTAAGAGCTCTTCGAGCTCATCAAGAAGCCTACAAAACATGATATTGTTCATGCTGAGAGGAAAGAAGACTGAAATTATCAGCGAGTTCCCCCCTTTAATGGCTCCGTAAAATAGTCCCCGATGCACCAGACTACAGGGTCTTTTACTTTCATCCACAAGCACCTCGGAGAATGAAGTCACTCCTAGGGATGAAAACCACCTCAAATCCCCATGTGGAACCCCCCGTCGCTCCGCAATGACCGCAATCTCCACTCTGTCCTCGCTTATGCGCTGTGCCAGCATGTCCAGCGCACGACGTGCAATGTTTATGTATAACACTAGAGCCGCAGAGGACATTGTCTATGGATCTCTACTGCTTCCACACCTATTCAGGTAAACGGTTCACCTTGTTCCATCTCCATGTCATCATTCACTTCCATCTTCTCGATCACTCTCACTGTCCTCGCGGCTCTTTTTTCCGCGACTTTATGCAAGTCTATCCTGATTGTCTCAGGACAAACATTTGGTGCTCTCCCGAAAACCTTGTTTATATTTTCTAGGAGGCACTACCGGGCACTCCCAAAAACCGGCTAGGTGGTTTGTCGGCTTCTGGCACGCGTCTGCACATACTGGACACTCTGGTTTATCTGCGCATTTCTTTGCCAGGTGACCCGTGTTCCCACAAATGTAGCATAGGTTTGTCTTAGGTTCTTTGGACAGGCACATTACAGCGACATGTCCTCGCGCCAGGCACTACTGCCATCTGAGGGGCCGTTGCCTGAGTCCGTGCAACCTTACCTATGTCCAACCCACGTTTATCCAGCCTCTCTCCAGGGCCGCGCGCATGATGGGAACTGGAGCCGAAACAGTGGCCTCGCCTAGTTAACCTCTACCAATTCTTACTTCTCCTACAATATTGAAGTTGGGGTCCGTATCGGAATGCAACTTCATCCGCGCATTCCTGATGACGGTCACGTTGGCAGTATATTGTAAAGGTGGACGCCCGAGGGCGCCTACACCTATGCTATCTCGCTCATTAAGGCATAAGCTACGGAACTACATACAGATAGCAGCCACCACAACGAAGAGAACGGATTCGGAAAAACCCAAAACTCCTGCCGGCGGGCAGGGTGAGCAGTTTAGCCACGACCAACATCCTCGCAGTAACGAATCACCACGGTAACGATCACGGTTGATGCCAACCGTGTCCACGGGAAACCACGGGGAGGCCCACTCACAGTAACACGACCCTTGGTACTCGTTCCGTATGGATGGGATTGGAAGGATGTAAGGTTTAGGGAGAGAGTTGGGTGAGTTCTGAGAGAAGAAAAATAAAAGAAAAAAAGAAAGGGAGATGCGCACGAGCTTCTCCGACCCTATCCTGTTCGAGGGTGGGTTTACCTGAGATGCTTACAGGCTCCCACCCCCATCACCAGGACTCCGACAATTCCAGCTGAATCGGACGTGCGAAACTAACAACCATTGATAAGGAGGGTTTCTTTACATAACTCGGCGAAAATGGAGAAGGCCTCAGCTGTGGAGACAAGATTTCTCATTGCTTCTGGCCAACTCCTTCCATCGAGAATTTCCTCCAGAGCCACTCTCTGGGGTTTGAACACCGGACAATCGACAATGTGGTGCGAAACCGTGTCGTCTTCGCCACACTCGCAGGTTCTTCCTGGGATGACATTGAGTTCCTTCAGTTTGGCCTTGAACGCTCCATGTCCTGAAAGAAACTGAGACGTGAAGTGGTTAGTGAAGACGAAGCGGGCACCCATCCTTTCTTTGATGTCCGGGAAGTATGCATAGGTGGTCCTTCCTTTCCTGGAATTCTCCCATTTGGACTGCCAAATCCTGAAAATATCCTCATCAACGTTCCTAAGTATCTCGCGCTTGTGCCTCGTACCTTCCAGTTGTCGCGTCGCTAGTTCGGTGTTCCTATTCCTCCTGACTTCGTATAGCTTTCTACGTTTTGATAGTTGGAGATCTATCGGGGGCTCCGCCGCAATGACGCAGAAGGTTTCCGTCGCAACTGTGCGATACGCCGAAGTGACCGAAATGAAAGCCCATCGCTGGTTCGCGCCTAACTTTTTAAGATCTCCCTCGTTACAGAGATCCGACCAGCCAGCTGCCGCGTACGTAACCGTGGGGGTGAAGACGCCTCGGTAAATCGCCCGCAGGGCGCAGTGACGGAGTCTCCATTGTCTTGCCGCTAATCTACCTAGCTTCGCGAACAGCGGTCCGACTTTGTCATCGAGATACTGACTCCCAGCCCTTTATCAAAGTGTACCCCGAGGTACCTAACAGTTCTTAAACTTAATAGAGTTGTTCCCTATTTTGATGTTGGGCGGCCTGCTAGCTAAATCTGTTTTCCCCGAAGTCGTTTTACGCTTTCGTTCCGGGCGTAATACTCCTCTCCTATCAATGGGTTTCCTCTTTACCCAATCGCTTTTCAGAACTATCGCCTCAGTTTTCCGCTCGGAGATCATCAGTTTAGCCGTCGAGCATCATCCGGTGATGCTTTTTACCGCGCGATTTCCCTTCTCTTTCAGTTCCTTCCTGGAATCCCCGTCTAGTATGACGAGTAAATCGTCCGCATACGCGATCGCGTTGACTTCCGATGATTATTCAAGTAACCAGAGGAGCTGGTCAAATATTAGGTTCCAGCAGGAAGGTCCAAGGACCGAACCTTGCTGGCATACTCTCGAAGCCTGCTTGGAAACATCTTGCTCCCCTAGGGCGATTTTGACCTTGCGGTTCGCAATGTCAATTTTTAAGTCCGACAGATGCATTGGTACGAGGATCACCCGAATACCTTTCCCTCGGGATATTTCAATGTCCGTTGCATTGCTTCCATTGTAAATCGCGCAGATTTCCCTCGACCAGTCGGTATATTTCCAAGTTCGGTAGCTGCATTTGTTCAAAAAGCACTCACATAACTTTTCCACAACTAGCCGGAATATTTGTAAGAACGACAGTCGGATTGCTTTTCAAGACACTCGCAAAACATTCTCTCGACTAGTTAGGATTATGAAAAAAAGCTGCATTGGTTCGAGTGTCACTTGCAAACTTTCCTTTCGCTAGTCCGAATATTCGCAAGTCCTTCAGTTGCATTCAATCGACAGTCATTCGCATTACTTTCCCTCGACGCATTAGTATATTTCCAAGTCAGACTGTCGCATTTGATACAAGATAACTCGTATAATTTAGCCAAACACGTCGGAATAGTTAAAAAGCCGACATGAACAATTGCTTGAGAGGCACTCGCATAACATTCTATCGACTACTGGGAATATACCCAATTCCGACGTTCGCCTTGCTTCACATGTTACTTGAATGACATTTTCTCGTCTAGCCAGAATGATTCCAACTCCAGTATTCTCTTTGGTTTGAGTGGTACACGCATTAAGTACCACAACTAGTCCAAATATTTCCTAGTCCGACAGCCTGATTATTTCGAGAGGCACTGAAATATATCTCCCCGACTAGTGGGAATATTACTAAGTCCGACAGTCGCATTTGTACTAGAACCATTCGCATATCTTACCCTCGGCTAGTCGGAATAATTCCAATTCCGACATCCGCTATGGTTCGTGTGGGACTCGGAAAACATTACATCCACCAATGGGAGTATTCCCAACACCGACAGTCGCTTTAGTTCAAAATTAACACTAATAGCGTTTCGTTGTCTAGTCGGAATATTTTCAACTACGACATTCGCTTATGTATTAGTGGCACTTGCATAAAGTTCCCTCGAATAGACGGAATATTACCAAGTCCGACAGCCGCATTTATTCGTGTGGCACTGTCATACTTTTACACAAATTTAGGGCATATTTCCAATTCCGGGCATTTTATTAGTTCTAGAATGACTCGCATAAGTTTACGTCATCTAGTTGTAATATTTGCAAGTCCGACTATCGCATTGGTTCGAGAGACACTATCATAAATTTCCCTTGAACAGTTGAAATATTTTTAGTTTTGACAGTCGCAATGTTTTGGGATGCAGTTGTGTAACTTTCCCTCAACTATTGGGGGTATTTCCAATTCAGACTTTCGCATTCTTTCGTAGGCAATCGAATAACTTTCCGTCGACTAGTCGGAGTAGTTCCAAATCCGACATACGTTTTGGATCGAGAAGCCCTCGCATAACTTCCCTTCGACAAGCCGGAATTTATCCAAGCCCTACAGTCGGATTGGTATAAATGACACTCGCATAACATTCCCTCGACTAAACGGAATATTTCCATGTCCGATCGTCGCAAAATTTCTAGAGTCACTCGCATAACTTTCACTCTACAATTGAGAATATCTCTAATTCCGACAGTCGCTTTGGTTCACTAGTCACTCTCACAATTTCCCTTGACTCGTCAGAGTATTTCCTAGTCCGACAAGCACATTGTTTTGAGATGTTCTCGCATAATTTTCCTTTGAATTAGTCGGAATGTTTTCAAGACCGACAGTTGCATTTGTTCGAGAAGCCAACGCATAACTTTCCCCGAATAGTCATATTTTTTCCATGGCTGACAGCCGCATTTATTAGGATGGCACTCGCATAACTTTACCCGATTAGAGGATATAGTTACAAGTTCAATGGTCGCATTAGTTCTATAATTACTCACATAAGTTTCCCTCTACTAGTCGGAAGATTACGAACTCAATCAGCCGCATATGTTCGAGAGTCACTCGCATAAATTTCGCCTACTAGACGGAATGGCTCCAGGTCCGCCAGTTGCTTCCGTTCGAGTGGCAGTCGCATAAGTTTCCTTTGACTCGCTGGAATATTTCTTAGCTCGACAGTCGCTTCGGTTCACAAGTTTCATGCAAAACTTTTACTCGAAATGTCGGAATGTTCCAAGTCTGACGCTCGCATTGTTGCGAGAGGCACTCGATAACTTTCCCACGACCTTTGTCAATAATCCCAATTTTGACAGCCGCTATATTTCACATGTCACTCGAATAACGATTCCTCGACTAATTTGACTGATTCCAAGTACAACATTCATTTTGGTTCGAGTGGTTCTTGCATAAAGTTCCCTCGACTAGTCGGAATACTTCCTAGTTCGAAAGCCGAATTGGTTCAAGAGGCACTGTCATAAATTTCCCCGACATGTGGACCTATTTCGAAGTACGTCCGACTCATTAATTCTGGAATGTACTTTCACATCTTTCCTTCGCCTAGTTGTAATTGTTCCAAGTCCAACGGCTGCATTGATTCGAGAGATAATCGCATAAATTTCCCTCAACTATTCGGGATATTTCGAAGCGCAACCGTAGCATTGTTTCCAGAATATCTTGCGTAAGTTTCCTTTGACATGGCGGAATAGTCCCAAGTCGAACATCCGCATTGGTTCTAGAAGCATTCGCATAACTCTCTCTCTCTAAAGGACTCATTGTTTCCAATTCCGACAGTCGCTTTGGTCACAGTGCACTATCATAACTTTCCCTTGACTATTTCCCTTGAATATTTCCAAGCCCGGCATCTACAGTGATTCGAGATTCACTAATATAACTTTCCCTCGACTAATTAGGATATTTCCATTTCCGACCGTCGCATTTGCTATACAGTCACTCGCATAATTTTCCCTCTAGAGTCGGAATTTTCCTAGGCCGACAGCCGCATCACTTCGAGAGGCAGTGGAATAAATTTCCCCGACTAGGTGGAATATTACCAAGTCCGACGGTCGCATTTCTACGAGTTGCACTCGCATATGTTTACCTCGACTAATTGGAATTTTACCTACCGACCGTCGCATTAATTCTAGAAACTCTCGCAAAACATTCCATCTACCAGTCGGGATATTTCCATGTCCTACAGTTGCATTGGTTCTAGAAGCACTTGCATAACTTTCCGCGACTAGTCAGATTATTTCCAAGTCTGACCGTCGCGTTAGTCCCAGAATCATATGCATAACTTTTTCTCGACTTGTAGTGATATTTCCAAGTCCGACATCAGTATTGGTTCTAGAGGCACTCACAAAACATTCCATTGATCATTGGGAATAATCTCAAATCCGACTGTTGCTTTGGATCTCAAGTCACTCGAATAATATTCCCTCGTCTAGTCGGTATCATTTCAAGTCCGATATTCGATTTGGTTCGAGTTGCACTCCAATAAAGTTCCACCGGCTTGTCGGAAAATTTCTTAGAAAGCCGCGTTTGTTCGAAAGGCACTCGCATAACTTTCCACGACTAGTAGGAATATTTCCAAGTTCGACTTCCTCATTGGCTCGTGATGCACTTGCATAACTTATCTTCGACTAGTCGTAATATTTCCAAGACCGTCAGGTGCATTGGTTCACAGGTCACTCACATATTTCTCCCTCGTCTAGTCAGGATATTAACAAGTCCAGCCGTCGCATTGGTTCTAGAATAACTCGCATATCTTTCTCTCGACTAATAGTAATATTTTCAAGTCCGACATCAGCTTTGATTTGAGTAGTACCCGCATATATTTCCCTCGACTAGTTCGGATAGTTCCAAGTCCGTCCGTCGTATTGGTTCTAGAGACATTAGCATGTCTTTCGCATGAATATTAGGAATATTTCCATTTCCGAACATCGTAATAGTTCAAGAATTACTCGCGCTAACTTTTACTCGAATATTCGTAATATTTCCAAAACAGACAGTTGCATTTGATATAGACTCTCGCATAAATTTCCCCGATTGGACGATATATTTCGAAGTGCATTAGCTGCATTGCAGAGACATTTACATATCTTTCCCTGTACAAGTTGGAATATTTTCATATCCGATAGCAGCATTGGTTCAAAAGACACTCGCATTACTTTACTGCGATTAGTCGGGATATTTCCATGTCTAACAGCTGCATTGGTTCGAGAGGAACTCGCTTAACTTTCCTTAGTCCAGTAGGAATATATCCATGCTCGACTGTCGCATCGATTAGAGAATCACTCTCATAACTTTTCGGAATATTATCTCGACCATTCAGGATATTTCCAAGTCCGACATCTCCTGTGGTTCGAGTCGCTCTCGCCAAAAATTTCCACGACTAGTCAGAATATTTCCTAGTCAGATATCTGCATTGGTTCGTGAGGTACTCGCATAACTGCCCCCGACTGGCCGGAATATTTCCAACTCCGACCGTCCTATTAGTTCTAATATCACTCGCATAAATATCCCTCGACTGATCAAATGTTTTCATACTCGACAGCCGCATTGGTTCACAAGGAACTAGCATAACTCTCCCTCAATTAATCGGGATATTTCAAAGTCAGACAGACGAATTGCTTCACAAGTTTCTCGCAGAAAATTCCATCGACTAGTTCGACTATATGTAAGTCCGACATTTGTTATGGTTTCAAAGGCACTCTCATAATTTTCCCAAATTAGTCAGAATATTTCAATGTTTTGCAGCCGAATTGGTCCGAGAGACACTCGTATAACTTTCCAACGATTAGTCAGAATATTTCCAAGTTCGTTCAAGCAGCATTTGTTCAAAAGGCACTAGCATAACTTTCTTCGACTATTCGGAATACTTCCAAGCCCAACGCTCGCATTGGTTAACAAGACACCTGCATAACATTCCCTTTCCTAGACGGAATGGTTCCAAGTCCGCCAGTCGTTTTGGTTCGAGTAGCATTCGCATATCTATTGCGGAGAAATGGGAATATTTCCATGCCCGACAGTCGTACTGGTTTACTTGTCACTCGCATAACTTTCCCTCGATTAGCCGGAATATGTCCAAGGCCGACAACCATATTTGTTAGAAAACTCGCATAACTTTCTCCGACAATTCAGATCATTTCCAAATCCGACAGACGCATACGTTCGAGAAGCACTTGCAAAATTTTCCCTCGTCTATTCGGGATATTTCCAAGTACGAAAGTTGTATTGGTTCTATAGTCACTTGCATAAATTTCCCTCGCCAAGGCGGAATATTTTCAATTCGCTACAGTCGCTTTGGTTTACAAGTCACTCTCATAAGTTTCGCTCAACTTGTTGGAATATTTACAACCACCTCAGACGGATTGGTTTAAAAGACACCCGCATAACTTTTCCTCGACTTATCTCAATAATTCCAAGTGCTGAAGATGCATTGATCAGAGTGGCACCCGCATAACTTTTCTTCAGCTAGTAGGAAAATTCTCAAATCCGTCAGCCGCATTGATTCGAGAGTTACTCGCAATTCTTTCAGCAACTAATCTCTATAGTTCCAAGTACGACCGAAGCAATGATACCAAAGTAACTTGCATAACTTACCCTAACTCGTCGGAATTGATTCAAGGCCAACAGCTGCATTTGTCCAAGAGGCACCTGAATAGCTTTCGCCAACAAGTCGGAATATTTCCATCCTTGGCAGACGGAAGGGTTTCGTAGTCACTTGCATAACTTTCCTCGATTAGTCGAAATATTACCAAGTCCAACAGCCGAACTGGTTCGAGGGGCACACGCATAACTTTCATCGACATGTCGGAATATTACCAACTCTAACAGCCGAATTGATTCGAGAGGGACCCGCATAACGTTCCCTCGACTAGTCGAAATACCTCCAAGCGCGACAGTCTCATTGGTTTACAAGACACTCGCATAAAGTTCCCTCGACTAGTTGGGATATTTCCAAGAACGACCGTCGCATTAGTTCTAGAATGACCCGCATATATTTCCCCCGACCAGGCGGAATATTTCCATGTCCGACAGTCGCATTGGATCACAATTAACTTGCATAACATTCCCTGGACTAGTCGGAATATTTGCAAGTCTAACGGTCATAGTGCTTCGAGAGTCACTCGCATAACATTCTCACCACGAGTTGGAATATTTCCATTTTTGACAATCGCATTGTATCGTGAGGTACTTGCATAACTTACCCTCGAATGGACGAATATTTGCAAGTCCAACAATCGCATTTACTCCCAAGTCATACGCATAACATTCCCTTGACTATTCGGTATATTACCAAGTCCGACAGTCGCATTGATTCGAGAGGCACTCACATAATTTTCGTTCGTCTAGTCGGAATATTTCTACGTTCGACAGTCGCATTGTTTCGATTGACACAAGTATAACAATTCCTCGTCTAGTCGGAAAAATTCCAAGTATAATTGTCGCATTGGTTCGAGGGGCACCCTAATAATTTCCCCCGAAGAGTCGGAATGCTTCTAGGATCAACGTTTAAATTTGTTCGAGAGGCACCAGCAGAATATTCCCGAGCTCTATCTCATTTTTTCCTAGGCCGACAGTCAAATTAATTCATTAGACGTTCGTATAACTAGTCTACGATTAGTCGGAGTGTTTCTAAATCCGACAGTCGCATTATTTCACAAGTCACTCGAATAACTTTCCCTCGATCAGTCGTAATATGTCCAAGTCCCAAAGTCGCATTGGTTCGGGTGACAATTTCACAAATTCTTCTCACCTATTTGGAATATTCACAAAACGAGTAGTCGTATTGGTTTACTAGTCTTTCTAATAACTTTCCCACAAATAGTCGGAATATTTTCTAGTCCGTCAATCGCATTGGTATACAAGTTACTTGCATAACTTTCTCTCGTCATGTTGGAAAATATCCAAGGCCTTTAGTCGCATTAGTTCACTAGTTCCTAGCATAACTATCCCTCGACCAGTTGGGATTTTTCAACGTCAGACGGTAGCATTGGTTCAGAAGTTATTCGTATGACTTTCCCTTGAATAGTATGATTATTTCCAAGCCATATATCCGTTTTGACACGAGTGTCACTCACATAACTTTCCCACTACTAGACGGAATGCTTCTAGGACCGATAGTCGCATTGTTCCTTGAGGCACTCGCATAACTTTCCCTTGAAAAGTCAAAATATTTCCAAATTCGACAGTTGCATTGGTTCGGGAGGTATTTGCATAACTTTTTCTCGACAAGTTGTAATATTTCGAAGCCCGAAAATCACATTGGTTCATAGGTCACACACAAACTCACTTCGACCTGACGGACTAATGTTAAGTCCGAAAATCGCATTGGCTGGAGGTGCACTCTCATAATCTTCACACGAATAGTCGGAATATTAATAGGATCGTTAGTCGCATTGGTTCGAAGGTAACACGCATAACTTTCCCTCGACTAGTCGGGATATTTCAATGTCAGACATTCACATTGGTTGACAAGTTGCTTACATTGATTTCTCTTGACTAGTCGGAATATTTGCAAGTCCGATAGTCACTATGCTACAAGAGCCACACTCATAACATATCCTCGATTAGTCGGAATATATCTAGTTCCGGCGAACGCATTGTTTTAGGAGAAAATCGTATAATTTTCCTCGACTAGATGGAATATTACTAGTTCAATCTTATAGTTTCGAGTAGATTTCGCATAACTTTCCGTTGATTAAGGGAATTGTTTCCAAGTCCGTTAGTCCAAATAATTTGAGAGCATTTGGACAAATTTCCTTCGACTAGTCAGAAAGTTCCGAGTCCGACAGTCGCATTGGTTCCAGAGGCACTGGCACAACTTTTCCTGCCACTAGTTGGAATATTTCCATATCCGAAAGAAGCACTGGTTCAAGAGGTATGTGAATAATATTCCCTCGACTGATCGTATTATTTCCAAATAAGATAGTCACCTTGGTTCGAGAGACACAATTACAACATTCCCTCGATTAGTATGAATATTATCAAAACTGACAATATCATTAGTTCGAGAGGCACTCGCAAGTCTTTGCCTAGACCAGTCGGTATATGTACAATTCCGACAATCGAATTGGTTGGTGGGACTCTCGCACATTTTTCCCTCGACACATGGTAACTCTAGATCCGATTGTCGCAGCGATCCGAGAGACGCTCGAACAACTTTCCCTCTTTTAGTCCGAGTATTACCAAGTCCGATAGAAGCATTGGTTCACAAGTCAATAGCATAGCTTTCCCTCGACTAGTCGAAATGTTTCCAAGTCCGTCTTTCGCATTGTTTCCGCTCGACTAGTTGGAATACATCTAGGTCCGCCGGACGCATTGTATTAAGAGGCACACCCATAACTTTTAATAGACTAGTCGGAATAGAGAGACAGGTGCATTATTTAATGAAGCCCTCGAATAACTCTCCCTTGACTAGTCGGAATATATCCAAGTCGACATTTTCATTTGTTAGAGAGGAACTCGAACAACATTTCCATGACCAGTCGGAAATTTCTGAGTCAGATAGACCCATTGTTTCAAGAGGCACTTGCATAACATTTCCTCGTCTGCCGGAAAATATACATGCCGACAATCGCGTTGGTTCTTGAGACACACACATGACTTTCTCTCGACTATTGGAAATATATCTATGTCCGGCAGTCGCATTGATTTAAGAGGCACTCTCTTACCTTTTCCTCCATTAATCAAAATTTTTCCGCGTCCGACAGTCGCATTGGTCCGAGAAACACTCGCAAAACTTACACTCGATTATTCGGAATATTTCCAATACCAACAGTCGCATCGTTGCGAGAAGCACTCGCACTACTTTACCCTTACCTGGGCTAATCTGTACATTATTAACTCCGACCGTCGGATTGGTTCGAGAGATACTGGAATAACATTCCTTCGACTAGACGGGATATTTCTAAGTCTGATTGTTTCTTTGTGCCTTAGTCACTCGCAAAACTTACTCTCGAATAGACGGTTATTTCCAAGTCCAACGTTCTCATTGGCTCGAGAGATATTCTACTTACATTCCTTCGAATAGTTGGAATATTTCTTGGTTCGACAGTTGCATTCCTTTAATAGGCACTCGCCTAACTTTCCGCCGACTATTCGGAATAATTCAAAGACAGACGGTCCCATTGGTTCGCGAAGCACTCGCATAAATTACTCTCGACTAGTCATAATTTTACCAAGTACGACAGTCGAATTGGTTCACAAGACACTCATATGACTTTCCCTCGACTAATCGTTATACTTTCATGTCCGATCGACGCATTGCATTTAGAGACTCTCACATAATTTTGTCTCGACTAGTCGGAAGATTTCCTAGTCCGACGGCTGCATTTCTCCGAAAGTCACTGGCATAACATTAACCGACTTGAGGGAATATTTGCGAGACCAAACGTCACATTCGTTCCAGAATATCTCGCATAACTTTTCCTTGACTAGTCGGAATATATCCTATTCTGAGAGCCGCATAGATCCAGAGGAAACCGCTTAACTTTCCCCCGTCGAGTCGAGTTATTTCGAAATCCGACATTTGTAATGGGTCGGGAGACACTCGCATAATTTTCTCTCGATTAGTCGAAGTTCTACGAAGTTCGTCAGCCGCATTGGAATAAGAAGTATTTGCATAACTTTCTTTCGTCAAGTCGGAATATTTCCAGGCCCGAAAGTGGCATTGGTTCACAAATCCAACGAATAACATGCCTTGGAATAGTCGGCATATTTCCAAGTCCGGCCGTCGCATTATTTCTAATATACCTCGCATATATTTCCCTTGACTAGCCGGAATATTAGCAGGCTCGAAAGTAGCATTTTTGACAAGTAAGTTGCATATCTTTACTACAACATGTCGGTGTATTTCCGCATTGATACGAGAAGCACCCGCATAACTTTCCCCGCCTAATAGGAAAATTTCCAAGTCCAACTGCCGAATTGGTTCGAGAGGCACTCACATAACTTTCCTACGAATAGTCGGAATATTTCCTTGTCCGACATCCGCTATGGTTCGTGAGACACTAGCATAACGTTCACAAGACTAGTCGGCAGAATTCAAAGTCCTAATTCAAAACAGCAATTGTTCTAGTCATTAACATAACTCACACGGATTAGACGGAATATTTCCAATTGTGTTAGCTGCATTTTTTGGAGAGACATTTGCATAAATTTCCCTAGACATGTCAGAAAATTTCAACATCCAACAACCGCATTGGTACGAGAGGCTCTCGCATTACATTGCTTTGACCACTGGGATTATTCCTAATATCGACATTCGCTTTGGTTCACAAGATACTCGCATAACATTCCCTCGAATAGACGTGATATTTCCAAGTTCGATCTTTGCATAGAGTCACTAGTATAACTTTACTCGACAAGTTGGAATTCTTCCTTGTCCGACAACCACATTTGTTCTAGAGGCACTAGCAGAAATTCCCACGACTGGGAATATTTCCAACGCCGACAGCCGTATTGCTCCTCTAGTCATTCGCGTAACTCTCCCTCGACTGGTCGGGTTATTTCTAAGTCAGATATCGCATTAGTTCACGTGTTACACGCTTAACTTTCTCTCGAGTAGTTCAAATATATATAAGTTCGACATCCGCTATGGTACGAGAGGAACTCGCGTAACTCTCCTATGACTAGTTGGAATTATTCTATGGCTGACTCCCGCATTTGTTCGAGAGGCACTCACATAACTGTCCTGAATTAGTCGGAAATTTGTCTAGTCCAACGGTCGCTTCGGTTCGAGTTTCACTTGCATAACTCTTCCACAACTAATTGGGATATATCCAAGTTGTACCGTTCTACCGTCTATCCAGAATAACTCGCATAATTTTCCGCCGACAATTTGGAATATATCAAAGTTCGATAGCTGCATTAGTTCGAGAGACACTTGCTTTACTTTCTCTCTTTTTTTTCTTTTGTTTCGTCAAATGGAAAAACCTTCATAGACCCCTGAGCTCGGTACACAGGGGAGTGTCGGATTCAACACGCCTGAGAATACTCTCAAGTTCGGATCGTCTTCAGACTAAAAAACTACCTGATCCTCATTACTAACATGCTGTGTAGAGAGGAGGTGGGCGGGAACGCGCATAAGCGTATTTCAAATTCGGCCCGTACACCTCCTCAGCGAGCCATCCTGGTATTCGCCTTGCTTTCACTTTTCATCTCCATTCATGCCAATACGGTGCACTCTACAGGGGTCCACAAGCTCCCGGAGACGCAATTACTCCATAACTACATACATACCTAACGGCCTGATCCCCAACCCATGGTGCTCTGTCCAGGCACGTTCACACCCGTATACACACACTGTACGTACAAACACATTCAAACCTTTAAGGAAGCGACGCGTAAGCCAAACGCCTCCTGAGCAGCTCGGAGCCTTGTCCGATATGGCCGCACTGGAACTACTCTCCTATGCGGCCAATAGTTCGCAATCTTCTCCAGATGAACACCCGCATGCTTAAACATACATCCTTCTTGCGACTGTTCCCTGCGCCTCTCAGCGTTTTCCTTTGCATGTATGATGCGCCCTGCAAAGGTCTGGAAGTTTGTCCGTCCCCCTGGGACAAGAAGGGAGACCCTGTCTACCACGGAAAGAGTTAGTTGCCCTCCCCCCGCCGAATTGATCAGTTCATTCCTGTTATCCACCTACGCGGAGCAGTTGACTAGGGTGTGCTCCGTATCCACACTCACTCCACAGTGGGAACGACGTGGGGAGGTTATCATTCTTATCTTATTTATGTACGACGAAAAACAGCCGTGTCCGGTCTTCAGCTGTGTCATGTGAAATGTCGTTCCGACAGAAAACGGCCTTCCAACCCACTCAGATAACCATTCGGCAATAGACGCCTTCGCACGTACTCCCGTTTCTGCTGGTGCTCCTACGAGCCCAAGTTCCTCAGACTTCCACGTTTCTAATGCCCATCGTCTGGCAAGAGCACTCTATTCAGCCTTAGTACACGTGGGAACAGGATCCTCGCGTCTTTAACATCCGCATACTTCTCCGCCAGCCGTGGTGCCAGATGAGCGAGAGGAAAAATCCCTGCATTCATCATAGCCGCGTGGAAGGAAACCGTTCTATAGGCACTACGCACCCGGATCCCCACATTCCTCTGGAGGCTCCGAACAGCCCACCCGATCCTCATGTCCTCCACAACGGCGCGCCACCACACCGATGCCCCAAAAAGGAGCCCCGAATGGATCACTCTGCTGTAGAGGCGTTGTTTCTTCTCCGCCGGTCCGTGAAGTTTCAGAAGGATCCTCATAAGAGTTCCGAAGATACCATCTACTTTAGGTATTAGGGCCACGAATTAGGGCCTGAACGACATTCTTGAATCTGTAACTATGCCCGGGTATTTATCGCTGGTTCTAATTTCTACGTAAACTTTTCTAAGGCAACTCATAAGTGGCCGGAAATTTCTGTGTCTGCAGTTCGCAGAGGCAGGAAAGGCCATGGCCACCGTCTTCTTCGGCGCCACTTTAAGACCCCATCCCACGATCTTCTCCATCAAACGTCCAAGTCCCGCTCAGCATTCATGAAAGCCTGAGGCAGGTCCCATCCCGATGATAGAAGGATCGTGTCATCAGCATAGCAGACAACATTGTAGCCACCTGGCATCGGGGATCAGAAGACACTGTCATTGACAATGTTCCACAACGAAGGGCCATAAACGGATCTCACAATACACCTATCTTTCCACGGCGAGTCCATGTGTTTCTTTATATGTCATGGCACGATTGTCTAAATAACTCCTGATGATTTTGATGATTTTCACCTGTTAGCGTGGAAACTTTTTCCGCTCCAACACCTGAGCGATAACGGCTCACGGTAAAGAGTTGAAAGCGTTAGATACATCCAGACTCACCAGGATAACCACTATCATGTTCCGCGTCGATGCCTCCATAAATTTTATAACATCAAGGACGTAATCTACATTGGAACTGCTCGTCCTAAATCCATACTGTGGTGGCGTCCTAGTCCGAATCTCTTCTAAGTAACTGTTGATCCGTCCAATAACTAAACGCTCGAATAGTTTCCGCAGATCGCCAAACACGCTTATGGGTCTGTATGATCCCGTTTAGTCCGCCTCACTTTTCTTTTTGATCAGGACGAGCCTCGCTATCTTCCATGCTGTCGGGAAACTTCCTGTCCTCAAGCATGCGGAGAAGCACTGCACTATCCCTTTCCCATAGTTTGTGGACGCAGCACACACAACTACACCAGGTATCCCATCCAGTCCAGGAGCCTTCCTTCATTTTCCTTTCCTGGTGACTGCTAAGAACCCTTTCGCAGAGACAGTCATATCTGAGATTGCAGGCTCCTGCGGCTCATTAGCGCCCGGTCCTCCTGGGAAAAGTTCAGAGTATATATTCTCCAATACCTCATCCTCCAGGGTTATAATTACTTTTGGGGCATAAAGCCTGAGTTTCCCCAAGACTAATTTGTAAGGTCTGCCCCATGGATCATCCTATTTAGGATCCAGTAGGTCCCTCCAAGGATTCTTCTTGGCTTTATTAATTGCCCTTATTTGTTCCCTCCGCACGTTCCTTCGGTCGTCCAGGCACAGCACTATTTCCTCCATGTTCTTCTTTTTTCTGGCTCTGGAAAGTACCCTTACTATGGTCGTCGCAGCGCCCGTATGATTCGTTATTTTGTCCGACCACCAGTAAGTACGTTTACTACAGCGAGTTTGTACCCTCACCCGGTAAATAGCCATGTCGCACACTTAATTCAGTGTAGATTGTGCCCTCCTCACAAGTTTGTCTGCACAGTCCGCACTGGTCATATTCTCCCCGCACATATTTCCACCCGTCCACTCCCCTGAAGGGGAGTAACCAAGTAGTCCTAGTAAAGGGAGTTAATTCTCCACTGAGGGAGCTTTTTATGTTGTGGGCGAGAATTACAGATCTCTGTAGCATCGTGACTATAGCTAAATCAAACATATCCCCGACAGGGACTCAGCCTCATCCACCTACCTGTTCGAGAGGCGGTCGCCAGCTGGCGGCGAGCCCCACGTTAGATCACTAACGTTCGACCCCTGTGATCGAACACACGTGGAACAGCCAATCCGGTTCAGCACACCCAGGTTTATTCTGTTCGCCCAGACGTAGAGCAACTCACCCTAATGGTTACTGCTGCCTTCCGTGTCCCATCTGCAGAACCGGACATTAAAGTCGCCAACTTCCAGCGCCGGGAGTGTGGGGAATATTCCTAAGAGCTCTTGGAGCTCATCAAGTAGTCTGCAAATCATGTTAATGTTCCCGCTGGGAGGAAAGTAGACTGAAACTATCAGCGAGTCCCCCCCTTTTTACGGCTACGTAAAGAAGACCGAGACGCACCAGGCTGCAGCTTCTTCTACGCTCGCCCAATAGCATCGCGGAGTATAGAGACTCTCCGAGGAATGAGAACCACTTCTCAACCCCAGGAGGATCACACCATGACTCCGCAATGATCGCAATCTCCACTTTGTCCTCGCGCATGCGCTGTGCCAGTAAGTCCTGCGCACGGCGTGCATTATTTATGTTTATCTGTTGAACAGCAGAGGACATTGACTATGGACTCTCTGCTGCTAATATACCTATTCAGGTGTCCGGTTCAAGTTGTTCCGCCTCCATATCTTCATGCTCCCTCTTCTCGATCACACTCGCTGTTCTCGCTGCCCTTTTTTCCGCGACTTTATGCTAGTCTCCCCTGATTGTCTCAGGACAAACATTTGGTGCTCTCCTGAAAGCATTGTTTATACATTTTCTAGGAGGCACTACCGGGCACTCCCAAGGATCGGCATGGTGATTGGTCGGCTTCCGGTAAGCGTCTGTACAAATCAGACACTCAGGATTGTCTGTGCCTGTCTTGGCCAGGTGACGCGGCTGCCCACATATATAGCATAGGACTTTCCTAGGTTTTTTGGAGGGACACACTACCGCACCATGTCCTCGCGCCAGGCATTTGTGGCATCTGAGGGGCCGATGCCAGAGTCTGTGCACACTCAACGATGTCCAACCCACATTTACCCTACCCCCCTCCAGATCTAGCCGGATGACGGGAACCAGAGCCGAGACAGTGGCCTTTCCCTTTGCCTTCTCTTCTTTCTTCACTGCGCCATATTCTATCTCTTCCTCCATTTCCTGGGAGCCGCCTGCACCCGCAAAGTGTGAGGGTCGTTTTTGCCCTCCTTTAATGAAGCCTCCAGGGTGGTTTCCTTCATTTCCCTCTACTGGATTCGTCTCCTTTTCCTGTTAGTCACCTCAACAAAATTCTCCTGCGGTATTAGTGCCTTACACATACTTACATGTTCCGCAGGGGGTCGTGTGGTCTCAGCGCAGAACGTTGGGCCTTAGTGCGGTCCACCAGCTCGAGTCATTCTCTATTCGATGTATGCTGTCGCTGCTGCTGGATACTGCAGACAGTCTTCGTCAGCATCGTCATCGAATCGATTACCTTATACATTTCCGGAGTCGTTGCTTGGCTGCACTCAGCGAAAGTGTTTACCGATGCTTTCCTCTTATCTTTTTTGAGACGGGCAAGGTCATTCGTCAACTCACTATTTCATAGTACCAAGGCCCAGAGTCCTGCCTTTTCTGCGCCATGGCATCTTTTGTTGATGGAGGATCCCCCGCACCAGTTTGAAACTTGTGCATTAAGGTTTTCATTATTTTTAGCACATCATTATGGGATCGTTCAATCTTTCCTGAAACAGAGCACTTAATGTTGGTCGATTGTCTCCTCTCATTTTCGGCTACTAAGGTATACTTCATGGCCAGTTCTAGTAGCCTGCATGTCTCCACCTGAGGCAAGGGGGTCTCTGCCGGTTCTTCCTTGTTCCACCGGGCAATGATAACCCTTAACTGCTCTTCCTCTGAGGAGTAGATAAGGGGCCTCGTACGTTTGAGCATTCTCTCCAAGATTGGTGACTTCAAACCGGAGCGCTGCATGCCCTCCACGACCATGGCAGTCCTTTGCGACAACTCTATGTGGTTTTCTTCCCTTCCTAACCTTCCTGTCATATTAGATACACCGCACGCCAGGTCGCCTAACTGTGGTACCCTTACAGATGAAGTACCCAGAGCGGGGGCCAGGTTGCCTACCCCGAGCTCCTGGCAGATGCTGGTTGACAACGGCGGGTGGCCAGCCCTACTATCACCGACAACGACGTGGCGTGGGTGTCCTCCCACACCTGCTTATACTTCTAGCTGAACTGTCCATTATTATAAAGTAGTGGTAGTGGGAGATTAGCTCCCCAAAGGATGCGAAAGGAAGAGAAGGGAGCTAGAGAGAGAGAAAGAATAGTATAACATATGACAGAAGAGCAGAGAGAGAAATAGCCGTACAAGCCCATACTTACACCATTCACCCAGTCCCTTTTAGTCGCTTCTTACGACAAGCAGTGTGCATTGTGGGAGTATTCTACTACCCCCTACCAACAGGAGCATGCATTACTTTCCCTAGACAAGACGAATTATTTCCAAGTCCTACAACCGAATTGGTTCGAGAGCCACCTGTATAACTTTCCCTTGACTAGTCGGAACATTTCCAAGTACTACTGTCGGAATGATGTAGAAGATACACGAATAACTTTCCCTCGTCTAGCAGTAATATTTCCAAGTCCGAAAGCAGCATTGGTTCGAGAACATTTAGATGATTTCCCAATGACTAATAGGTATATTACTAAGACCGACCTCCACATTGGTATCAGAATTACTCGTACAATTTTCCCTCGACTATTCGTCATATTTCCAATTTGTGTAGCTGCATCGGTTTGAGGGGTACTTGCATAACGTTCCCTAACTAGTCGGAATATTTCCTACCCAAGCAGCCGCATTTCTTCGAATGGCTCTCGCATACCTTTCCCCGAATAATGGAAATATTCCCAAATACGATTGTCGCACTAGATCTAGAATCAATCGCTCAAATTTCACTCGAGTAGTCGTAATATTTCCAAGTCTGATAGATGTATTGGTTAGAGAATAACACACATAATTTTCCCTAGACAAATCGGTATATATCCAATTCCGACCGTCGCATTGATTCCAATGTACCTCGCTTAACATTTCTTCAACTAATCGGATATTTCCAATTCCATCAGCCACATTTGTTCAAGAGGCGCTCACATAACATTTCCCCGACTGGGCCAAAAGTTTTCAAGACCGACAGCTGCATTTGTTCGAGATTCTCTCGCATAGCTTTCTCTCGATTAGACGGAATATTTCCAATTCCATCAGCCGCATTTGTTCGAGAGAAACTCATATAACTATCGCCGAATAGTCGGAATAGTCGGAATTCCATTGTCGCTAGTCGCATTGGTTTACCATATTGCCGCATATCTTTCTCCGTTTAGTCGAAATATATGCGAGTCCAACAGCCGAATTGGTACAAGAGCCACCAGCATAACTTTCCTACGACTAGTCAGAATATTTCCAAGCTTGTCAATCGTATTAGTTTGCAAAACACTCGCATAACATTCCCACGTCAAGTCGGGATATTTTCAAGACAGATCGTCGCATTGGTTCTAGAATCATTTGCATTACTTTTCCTCGACTATTCGTACTATTTTCCATTCCGACCGACGCATTAATTCTATAATCACACGCATACATTTCCCTCGACTGGTAGTAATATTTCCAAGTTCGATAACTGCCAACTTTCGAAAGACATTCGCATAACTTTCCCATGACTTGTCCGTATATTCGAAAGTCCAAGAGCTGCACTGGTTTGAAAGGAACCCACAAAACTTTTCCTAGACCGTTAGGAATATTTCCACACCCGATAATCGTTGTAGTTCGAGGGATACTCGCGGAACAATTCTATGACTACTCTAATTATTTCAAAGCCTGGCAGTCGCATTGGTCCACAAGTTTCCCGCATAACTTTGCTTTAACTATTCGGGATCTTTCCAAAGCCGACAGCCGCATTTGTTCGAGAGTCATGCGCATTACTTTTCCTCGGCTAATCGGTATACTTCCAAGTCCGATCGTAGTATTCATTCCAGAATTACTCGCATAACTTACCTCAACTTATCGGAATAGTTCTAAAGCCGACAGCCGTATTTGTTCGAGAGGCACCCACATATCTTTCCCCGACTCGTCTGAATAATTTCAAGGCCGACAGTCTTATTTGTTCGAGAGGATCTCGCATAACTTTCTCAGTCTAATCGGAATATTTCCAAGTCCTACAGCTGTATTGGTACGAGATGCACTTGCATGTCTCTCCCTCGATTAGTCATAGTACTTCCAAGAAATACAATCGCATTGGTTTACATGTTACGCGCATATCTTTCCCACGTCTGTTTGGAATATATCCAAGACCGACATCCACATTTTTTCTAGTTGCACTTGCAGAAATTTCCTCGACTAGTGGGAATATTTCCAATTCCGACAGTCGCTATTTTTCTAGAATAACACGCAGAACTTTCCCTTGTCTAGGCGAAATAATTCCAAGTCCGATATCCGCTTTGCTTCGAGAAGCACTCGCATTACTTTCTCGACTATTCGGCATATCTCCGTGTCTGACATTTGCCTTAGTTCGAGAGGCACTCGCATAAGGTTCCTTCGACCACTGATTTCATTCCCAGTTCCGAAAGCCGATTTGGTTCACAATTCAATCGAATAACGTTTCCTCACCTAGTCAGAATGATTTCAAGTCCATCAGTCGTTTTGGTACGAGAAGCGCTATCATAACTTTACCTCGACTAGTAGGGTTATTTCAAAGTCAGATGTCGCACTGTTTCACAAGTTACTCGCATAATATTCTCTCGAGTAGTTGAAATATATCTAAGACCGACTTCCGCTGTGGTACGAGAGGAACTTGCATAACTTTCCTACGACTAGTCGGAATATTTTCTAGCCTGATTCTTGCATTTGTTCGAGAGGCACTCACATAACTGTCCCGGTGTAGTGGGAAATTTATCAAGTCCAACTGTCGCTTCGGTTCGAGATTCACTTGCATAACTTCCCCACGACTAGTCTGCATGCTTCAAACTCTTTTCGTCGTATTGGTTCTAGAGACTCTCTCATTATTTCTCCTCGGCTAATCGGGACATTTCCAAGACCGACCGTTGCATTGGTTCCAGAATAACTCGCATAACATTCCCTCGTCTAGTGGTTCGAGAGCCACTTGCATATCTTTCCCTCGATCAGTCGAATATGTTTATGACTGACAGTCGCATTGATTCCCAAGTAATTCGCATATATATCTCTCGACTAGTAGCGAGATTTCCAAATTCGACAGCTGCATTATTTCGAGACGCACTCGAGTAACATTTCCTCCGCTAATCGGAATATCTGTTTTCTGACTGCCGCAATGATTCGAGAGGTACTCGCATAACATTACCTCGACTAGTTGGAATATTTCCAAGTCCGACAGCCGCATTATTGCGAGACGCAGTATAATAACATTCCCTTCACTAGTCGGTACATCTCCAAGTCTGACAGCCGCATTAGATCGAGAGGCCTTCGCATAACTTTCCGTCGACAACTCGTAATATTTCCAAGTCCGACAATTGCATCGATTCGTGAGCCACTCTCATAACTCTCCCTCTACTAATGGGGAAAGTACGAAGTCCTACAGTGGCATTTGTACGAGAGCCACTCGCATTACTGCCACTCGACAAGCCGGAATGATTCCTAGTTCAACAGTCTTATTGGTTCGTATGGCACTCGCATAACTCTCCTCGCAAAGTCGGAATATTTCCGAGCTCGACAGTCACATTGATTCATAAGTATCCAGCATAAATCTCTCTATTCTAGTTGGGATATTTACTACTCAAAGTTGTTTTTTATCGAGTGGCACTCGCATGACCTTCCCTCGACTAGATGGAGTGTATCCACCTCTGACATCAACATTGGTAATGGAGGTACTCTGATAACATTCCGTCGACTATTCGGAACAGTACCAATTCTGACAGACGCTTTGGTTCAGAAGTGACTCGAATAGCTTTCCCTCGGCCAGTCGAAATACTTCGACTGCTAGTCTGCTAGTCGCTTTGGAGCGAGAGTCATTCGCATAAATTTCCCTTGACTATTCGATATATTTACATTTCCGTCAGTCGCTTTGGAGCACAAGTAACTTACACAACTTTCCATTGTCTAGTCGGAATATTTCCATGCCCTACAGTAGCATTAGTACGAGAGCCATTCGCACAAATATACCTCAAGTGGACGGATTATTTCCAAGTCCGACAGTCGCATTGTATCACAAGTCACTCGCATATCTCTTGCTCGCATAGTCGTAATAGTTCAAAATCCGACATTCGCATTAATTTAAGTGGTATTCGCAAAAATTTTCCTCGACTAGTTGGAATATTTAAAATCCGACGGTCCCATGGGTCCGAGGGGCACTCGCAAAACTTTCCCATGACTAGTCGGAATATTTCCGTGCTCGATAGTCGCATTGATTCAAAAGGCACTCGCATCACTCCTCTAGTCTAGTCGGGAAATTTCCGAATCAGAAATTCTCTTTGGTTCGAGATTAATTTTCATAATTTTATCTTGCCTAGTCGGACTATTTCCAAGTGCGGAAACCGCATTGGTTCGAGAGCCACTCGCATGATTTTCCCTTGATATGTAGGAATACTTCCAAGTCCAACAGTTATATTGGTTCGAGACGCAGTCGCATTACTTTCCTCTACAAGTTGGAATTTTTCCTAACCCAACAATTGCATTGATTCACAAGGCACTCACATAACTCTCTTTAGTCTAGTCGGGATAATTCCAAGTCAGAAAGTCGCCTTGGTTTGAGATTAACTCTCATAATTTAACCTCGACTAGTGGAATAATTTCCAAATCTGGAAGCAGCATTGCTTTGAGAGGAATTCGTATGATTTCCCTCGTTTAATTGGAATATTTCCACGTCCGACATCCGCATTGGTTATAGAGGTATTCGTATGACGTTCCGTCGACTACTCGGAATAGTCCCAATTGCGACAGTCAATTTGATTCAGAAGTGTCTCGCTTAGCTTAGTCTCCCTCGTCTAGTCGATATATTTCCAAGCCAGACAGTAGCATTGATGCTCAAGTGACTCGCATTATTCTCTCCTGACTAGTAGGGACATTCCCCACTCCGACAGCCTCATTGGTTCACTAGTTAATCTTATAACTTCACCGACTAGTCGGAATATTTCAAGTCCGCCAACCGCATTGGTTCCAGCTTCACACTTATATCTTTCCTTCGAATAGGATGAATATTTCCAATACTGACAGCGGCATTGGTTCGATAGACACAAGCATAACATTCCACCGATTATTCGGAAAATTTCCTGCACCGATAATCGCATTGATTCACAAGAGAATCGCATAACTCTCTCTCTCGACTAGATGGGATAATTTCCTAGACCGACTGCAGCATTGGTTAGAGATCCTCCGCATGATATTCCCTCTGCTACTCGGAATCGTTTCTGCTCTGACAACCACTTTAGTGCAGAAATGGCTCGCATAACTCCCCTCAGTTAGTCGGATTAATTCTAGAAACGACATTCTATTCGAAACGATCTTTGATTCTAGAGGCACTCCCATAAATTTCGCCATACTAGTAGGAATATTGAAAAGTGCAATAGCCGCATCGTTTCGATAGGTACACATATAACTTTCCCTCGACTAGTCGGAATATTTCCAAGTCCGACAGCCGCATTGGTTCCAGAGTCACTAGCATAACTTACCCTAACAAGTCGGAATATATCCAAGTCCGCCAGCCATATTTACTCGAGAGACAGTCGCAAAATTACCTTCCAAGTAGTTGGAATATTTCCAAGTATAACATACACTCTGGTTCTAGAGGAAATGGCATAAATTTCCCCCAAATATTCAGGTTATTTTCAAGTCCGACAGTCACAATTGGTCGGCAGTCACTCGCATATTTTTCACTCGACTAGTCGAAGAATTTCCAAGTCCGTCAGCTGCATTGAATCGAGAGCCTCTTGCAAAACGTTCCGTCGACTTATCAGAATATTTCCAAGCCAGACAGCCGCATCGTTTCCGGAATAACTCGTATAACTTTCCTAAGACTAGTCGGACTATTTCCAAGTCCGGCAGCCGCATTGTTTCGAGAGGCACACTCATAACATTCTCTCGACTAAACGGTATATTTCCAATTCCGATATTCGTTTTGATACGAGTGTCTCTCATAAATTTCCTTTGACTAGTCGGAATATTTCCTATTTCGACAGTCTTGACGTGTGGAATGGCACTCGCATAACTTTCCCTCGACTAGTCGGAATATTAACAAGACTGAAAATCTCTATTTATCGATTGGCACTCGTATAACTTTCACTCGAATAGTCTGGTTATTTCCAATTCCGACAGTCGTATAAGTCCAGAGTCACTCGCATAACTTTCCCCCGACTAGTCGGGTTATTTCCAATTCAGACAGTCGCTCTAGTTCACATGTTGCATGCATACCTTTGTTCAAAAACGCTAGAAATTTCCAAGTAAGGCAACCGTATGGCTTCATGTGCTATTCGCATAATTGTCCAACAACTAGCCAGAATATATCTATGATCGACGACCGAATTGGTCCAATAGGCACACGCATTATTATGACTTGACTAGTCGGAATATTTCGAAGTCTGGCAGCCGCATTGTTTTGAATAGGCACTCGAATAACACTTTCTCGTCTTTACGGAATATTACCAAGTCCGACTGTCGCTTTGATTCGTATGACAGTCACATAACATTCCCTCGCCTATACGGAATATTGCTATGCCCGATGGTCACAATGGTTTACATTTCACTCGCATTATCCCCTCGTCTATCTGGATGATTTCCAAGTTTGACAGCCGAATTGGACTTATAGACACAATCCCAAGTTTCCCTCGACTACTTGGAATATTTCCAATTCCGACAGTCGCTTTGGTTCTGAAGTGATTCGCATAACTTTCCCTCGACTAGTCTGAATAGTTTCCAGCCCGCCAGTCACGTTGTTTTGTGAGGCCCACGCTTTACATTCCCTGTACTATTAGGAATATTTCCTAGTATGGTAGCCGTATTGATTTGAGTGGCACACGCATAACTTCCCCCTAATAGTCGGACAATTTCCACGGCCCACATCCGCATTCGTTCGAGAGACATTCCAATTACTATCGCTCGACTAGTCGGATTAGTACCTAGTCTGACAGTCGTATTGGTCTGATGAGCACTCACATAGCACTCCCTCGACAAGTAGGAATATGTCTATGTCCGGCAGCCGTATTGGCTCGAGAGACACTCGCATAAATTTCTCGCTACTAGTTGGAATACTATCATGCACATCATTATTTTCCAACGGTCACCGGAATATGTCTGAGTACACCGAACGCATTGTTTCGATTGGCACTCGAATAACTTTCCTAGGAGAGCTCGGAATATTTCCAATTACGACAGCCACTTTTATGCAGAAGTGAGCTGCATGACCTTCCCACGACCAGTCGTATAAGTTTCAAGTCCGAATGCTGCATTGGTACAAGAGGCAATCGCATAATTATCCCTCGACTAGTTAGGTTACTTCCTAGACAGAAATTCGCATGGGATCGCACATTACACACATAACTATCTTCCAAATACGCTGGAAATTCCTAAGTCAGACAGCCGTATGGGTTCGAGAGCAACTCGCATAATTTTCCACTCACTAGTAGGAATATTTCCACGTCCGAAATCCACATTGGTTAGAGAAGTACTGATATATCTTTCCGTTCACTACTCGGAATATGTCCAAGTCCGCCATTCGCTTTGGTTTGAGTGACACTCGCATAAGTTTCGTCATCTAATTGGAATATTTCTAAATTCGACAGAATTATTGTTTCGAGAGGCACTTGCATAACTTTCCTTCGACTAAGCGTAATAGTACGTAGTCCGACAGTCGTATTGTTCCTATTGGCATTTCCATAACTTTCCCTCGACTAGTCGGAATATTTCCAAATCCGACTGCCGCATTGTCTTGACAGGCTCTCGCATAACTTTCCCTCTACGTCTCGGAATATTTCCAACTCCGGCAGGCGCATTTATTCGGGATGCACTCTCATAACTTTCTCTATAAAAGTCGGAATATTTCAATGTCCGTTAGTCCCATTGGATCGCAATTCACTCGCATAACTTTGCCTCGAATAGTCGCATAATTTGCACAGGTTCGAGAAACCTCGTTTAACTTTCCCACGACTAGTCGGAATATTTCCAAGACCGACAGTCGCTTTGGTTCGTGTGGCACTCACAAAACTTTCGCTCGACTAGACGGAATAATACCCAGTCCGACAGTCGTATTGATCCATGAGGCACTAGCGTAACATTTCCTTGAATAGTCGGAATATTTCCAAGTTACAGACGCATTGATTCGGGAGGTATTCGCATAACTTTTTCTCGACAAGTTGTAATATTTCCGAGTCTGACAGCAGCATTGGTTCGAGAGGCAGTCGCATAAATTTCCCACAACAACTCGGAATATATCCAATTCCGATAGTCGCTTTGATTCACCAGTTACTACAATAACCTTCCCACGACTGTTGCAAATATTTCCAAATCCAATAATCAAAGTGGACTGATAGGCACTCGACTAACAATATATCCGTTCGACAGTCGCATCGGTTCATAAATAAATCGCATCTCTCCCTCGTTTAGTCGGAATATTTCCAAGTCCGGCAGTCGCTTTGTTTCGAGAGGCACTCGCATTACATTCCCTAGATTAGCAGGAATAATTTCAAGACCTACAGTCGCTTTGTTTCGAGAGGTAATCGCATAAAATTCCATCGACATGTCGGAATATTTCCAAGTCAAACTGCGGTATTGATTCGAGAGAAACTCGCTTAAAGTTTTCTCAACTAGGAGGAATTTGTCTAGGCCCAATTGTAGCATTGGTAATGGAGGTATTCGCATAACATTCTCACCATTAGTAGGAATATTTCTTATTCCAAGAGTCGCTTTGGTTCATATGTTACTCGCATAACCATTCCTCGTCTGATTGGAATCTTTCCAAATGCGACAGCTGCATCGGTCCCATAGTCACACGTATAAATTTCCCAAGACAAGTCGGAATATTTCCAAGTCGAACAGTCGGTTTGGTTCAGAAGTGTCTCTCATAATTTTTGCTCGACTAGTTGGAATACCTCCAAGTCCACCAGTTGCATTGTTTCTACTGTCACCTGCATATGATTCCTTCTACTAGTCGGAATATTTCTGTCTGACAATTCCGGCAACCGCATTGGTTCGAGAGTCACTCGCATAACATTCCTTCGACAAGTGTGTATATTTCCAAGTCAGACAGTCGCATTGGACGATAAGTTACACGCTTTTTTTTCCTTTGAATACTCAGAAAATTTCCAACTCAGACAGCTGTATGGGTTCACTCGCAAAATTTTTCCTCGACTAGTCGGAATAAATCTAAGTCCGACAGCCGCATTGGTTCAAGAAGCAAATGCATAACTTTCCCTAGACTAGTCGGAATTTTTCCAAATCCGACAGCCGTATTGAATTGAGAGGCAGTCGCAGCACTTTTTTCTGCTAGTCGGAATATTACCAAGATCTATAGTTGCTATGTTTTGAATGGCACTCTAATAAGTTTCATCCGACTATTCGGAATACTTCCAAGTTCGCAGGATGTTCCGTATTGGTTTAATACGACCTTGCATAAATTTCATTCCACTATTCGGAATATTTCCAAATCCGATAGCTGCATTGGTTCAAATGGCTATCGCATAACATTACCCCGACTAGTAGTAATATTTCCAATTACGACAGGCGCATTGATTCAAGATGCATCAGCATATCTCTCTCTCGAGTAGTCGGAATATTATCAAATCCGACCTTCGTATTAGTTCCTGGGTAACTCGCATAACTTAATCTCAACTTGTCGAAATTTTTCCAAGTACGATTGCTATATTGTTTCGAAAGAAAATCGCATAATTTTCCCGCGACAAGTCGGAATATTTCCAAGTCCGACAGCGCCATTGGTTCACAAGACACACGCATAGTTTCCCTCGACTAGTCGGGATATTTTCATCTCCTTCCGTCTTATTGCTTCTAAAAGTTCTCGCATAATTTTCCATCGACTATTTGCAATATTTCCAAGTTTCCATCTATTTGCGAAATCCGCAATGGATCGAGAGGCACTTGCATAACATTCCCTCGAATAATGGGAATATTCCATATACAGAGCATCATTTGGGTTCACAAGTTACTCGAATAATATTTCCACGCCCAGTCGGATGATTTCAAGTCCGACATTCGCTTTCAATCGAGTGGCGCTCGCATAAAATTCCCTGACTAGTTAGAATTTTTCTTGGCACGACTGCCACAGTTGCTCCAAAGGAACTTGCATAACTTTCGCCTCCTAGTCGGAATGGCTCCAAGTCTCCCAATCGCTTTGGTTCGAGTGGGATTCGTAGGAGTTTAATTTGACTAGTTGGAGTATTTCTAATTCTGAGAGTCGTAATGTGTCGAGCCCCACACGCATAAGTTTCCCTGGACTAGTCGTAATATTGCCAAGAACAATTTCATAGTCCGACCGTCGTTTTGGTTCAAGAGGCACTCATATAAATTTCCGTCTACTAGTTGGCATATTTCCTAGTCTTACAGTTGCATCTGTTCTAGAGTCAATTGCATATCTTTCCCACGACTAATCGGGATATTTCCGAGACCGACATTGGCATTGGTTCTAGAGTAACTCGCATAACTTTCCCTTGACTAGTCGAAATAATTCCAAAGCCGACATTCGCTTTAGTACGAGTGGCAATCGATTAATTTTCCTTCGACTAATCGGATTATTTCCTAATCTGACCGTCGCATTTGTTCCAAAATTTCTAGCGAACATTACCCTCAACTCGTTGGAATTGTTCCAAGGGAGACAGCCGCATTCGTTCGACAGGCACTGGCATACCATTCCCCTTCTAGTTGGATTATTTCCAAGTCCGACAGATGCATTTGTTCGGGATGCTGTCGCATTGCTTGGACTATTAGTTCCAACATGACCACCATAAAAGAAAGACGTGTCGCATCGTGCTCCGCGAAATGTGGAAAAATTCCTGGTCAAAAGTGGTCCGCTAGTAAAAAATTTATGTTCCATTTGTTAATTAAAGTGCAGTGAACAATTTGTGATATTAATTAACAGTGGGTGTTAATTATTTATAGCGTAATTAGTGTTTAAATGTGCTTACAAATTTCGAGGAGGCCATATTGTTTTTTCGTATAGCCTATGGATAATGGCGTACATATCCTTAATTTTTGCCCGGCGATTGAAGCGCCACCACACATATGGCGCACGCTGATTGATCGTTGGAGTTGGATAAAAATTTTATAGTGCTAGGACTGCATGAAACTTTATTTATCAACAGTTGACACGCCTGCGGCACTCCTAACCTCAAACCTTAGGAAACGCGGGAAAAATTTCAGGCACGGCTCTATGGGTTATGTTGCCCGGGGGGCTCAGGCATGGTTCAATTAACTTTCTCGCGCGTGGTTTAGGAAAAATTTTTCGGAAATTTTCAAAATTTTCAAAATTCTTTAAATTTTTTGATTTTCGCTATCATAGTTAATGCAGCCATGGTGGAACTTGTAAGAATTAATGACGGGTGGTTTTCTATGATCCAACACATAGAAATTAATGATCCTTTTTTTTTTTAATTATCGATTATTTTCTAAGTACTTTTAGACGCATTAGTACTTTATTTACTCACTCTATCTTTTGGTCTTAACTACTTTGGAAATTGCTCCATTATATATTATCATGTTTATTATTATTATTAAGTTTTTTTTTCTCAAACTATTACGTAATACCCTTGTTGGACCGTTGCATCAATCTCCCGTCATTAATTGAAGTATGCTTCATAAGTATTACTTCAATTTTCTTTTTTTCTTTCTCACTTTCTCTTTCAGCTCCAAGTTCTCTTTCCGCGACTTCTTTTCTTCAATTTAATAAAGAAGCTGCTACCTAAATAGTACATGATGGTTGTACTTGGAGAAAAAAAATTCGGAGGTAAAATACCCTCCCGTTCACAGCTCCGGGTGGAGGCTATCTCAGGGGCGATTAACGTGGTCAGGAGAAGTTCGCGCATAGTTTCGCTCAACGCAACTAGCGCGATCCCGAAGTCGACAAGCGGATGCACTTCCGACGTAGACCAGCGTAGGAACGCAGCACTACGCCGGTCGAGCGTGCGTACGTCGTCCAAGGACACCCACCGCGTGACCCTCCGCTGCGTCCCTTGCCCCGCAAAACCCGGACTGCATCAGGTGATAGCCAATCTTCGAAAGGATATAGTCGTGTTAGAAAGATGCGATAGGCCTTCTTCCAGGGCCACGCAAACGAATACCGTATTTGGAGCGATTCGTCCTTCCAGTTCGGGAAAAAGACAGTCTGATTGGAATCCAGAGCACGCACCGATAACTACGCGTCCGCGAACACGCACTTACGTTCTTACTCAATCCGCGCAATCCTCCCCGGAAACGGAACTCCCACCTCCAGCACCTGGAGAGAGCCGTAGTCTCCGCAGTAATAGGATTAGAACGCGACGAAATGACCCCCTACCAACGATCACAGAGATAGATTCGGAGCAGGGAAGCTCGGTCTCATCCCCAGCATCTGAAGGTGCAGAAGAGGAAAACGTCGCCCCATCTGAAGCACCTGAAAAACGAGATTCACGTATTCTCCCTGAGACGACTCGCGTGATAAACCTTGAGTTACTCTAACTACCCCGTAGTTAAAATACCGCGAGTTACCTTCGCTGAACACTGCGTGTCAGTTTGCGACAACAATACGGCTTCGTCCAACACCCCCATCCTGGCTAATTGCGTGTCTTCGAAAATCTATCTTTTGCAGCTAAACATGGGGTGTTCAAGAACGGTCACAGGTGAGGTTCGCGATTTGGTTAGTCAGAAGTGCATGGATGTGCTGCTCCTGCAGGAGCCGTACGTCCAAACGCACTGGCCAGGGTATGAATTTATAGGATTAGGTACCGCAACAAGGATGGCAGTCACTCACGATGAAAGACCCTGGTCAGCGGTAGCGATAGCCAACCCGAATATCGCGTTACTGTTTATCTCGCAGTTTAGTACTCCGCACTGCATCTGTGCGGAGGTGCAGGCACTCGGCTCCTCCATCTATGTCGTCTCTCATTATTTTCAATATAACGACGAAATAGAGGAGCACCTTAGGCACTTGGAATTGGTACTTCGTGCCTTAAGGGGGGAGAGAGTAATCATATCTCTGGACGCCAATGCGCGATCTCCTCTCTGGGGGCCCTCAGGGCACCAGCGAGAGAGGATCGAAATTGGAAGCCCTCATCCGAGCATTCGGGTTAAACGTTACTAATGACGCGAAGCAGCCTCCCACGTTCTGGACTACAAGAGACTCCTCATACATCGATGTAACTCTATCGTCACAATCTATGAGCCGACTCGTAGGCCAATGGAATGTGAGAACGGAATGAACGTCCAGCGACCATAATTCGATCGACTTCGCGATATACCCCCCGAAGGCAGAGTCGGGATGGGGGACGTCGCTCGGGGCGCGGGGAACAAAAGGATCAACATTAGGAGGGCCGATTTGGACCTGTTCGCTGTGCGTCTACTTTCCCTCACAGCGGCAAGGCTGGAGGAAAGTACCTTAGAATCGACTTCAGATGTAGAGACACGAACCAAGGCGCTCACCAATGTCCTACAAACCGTATGCTCTGAGTCCATGCCCCGAAAAAAGACTTACCGAATGTCCAACCCGTGGTGGACATCCGCGCTAACTATAGAGAAGAATACGGTTTTCCGGTTAAAGCATGTTTTCCAGAGGGAAAGAGACGTCCAGGCACGTGTTAGGTTAATATGCGAATACCGTTCGTCGCTGCGGGAATATAGTAAGGCAGTACGACGCGCGAAATTAGAATTTTTCCGCTGGCGGAAATTCGTCACGGAACAGGGTAATGCGGATCCGTGGGGGTACATCTATAAACAGCAGGCGGGAAAATTCTGAGTAGAGAGAGTGATAAATCCCCTCAAGCGAGAGGGCGACAAAACCATGAATTCGTGATACGCCTAGAGTCCTCCTCAACACGCATGTCCCGGATGACTGTGTCCGAAGAGAGCATGAGATTTCCAAGCAGGCTTCGAGAGGATGCCCATAAGGAACGGACCTTGGTTCATCCTGCTGGAATCTCATGTTTGACCAGCTCCTCCGGTTACTTGAAGACTCATCGGAAGTCAACGCGTTCGCATAAGCGCACGACCTACTCGTCATTCTAGACGGGGATTCCAGGAAAGAATTGGAAGAGAAGGGAAACCGCGTGGTTAAAAGCATCACCGGATGGTACTCGACGGCTAAACTTACAATCTCCGAGCGTAAAACCGAGGCGATAGTTTTAAAAAGAGATTGGGTAAAGAGGAAACCCATAGGTAGGAGAGGAGGACTACGCCCGGATCGAAAGCGCAAAACGACGTCTAGGAAAACAGACTTAACTAGCAGGCCGCCCACCATCAAAATAGAGAACAACACCATCAAATTTAGGAACTCTGTTAGGTACCTCGGGGTACATTTTGATAAAGGGATGGGGGTCACGTCACACTGCCAGTATCTTAATGACATAGTCGGACCGTTGTTCGCGTAATTAGGTAGATTAGCGGCTAGAGAATGGGGTCTCCGTCATTGCGCCTTGCAGGCGATTTATCGAGGCGTCTTCACCCTCACGGTCACGTGCGCGGCAGCAGGGTGGTCTGATCTATGTATCGAAGGAGATCTTAAAAAGTTAAGCGCGACCCAGCGTTCAGCTCTCATCTCGGTTACGTCGGCGTATCGTACATTTGCGACGGAATCCCTCTGCGTTGTTGCGGCGGAGCCTCCGATAGATCTTCAATTATTAAAACGTAGAAAGTTATATGAAGCTAGGAAGATTAGAACTACCGAATTAGCGGCGCGACAACTCGAAGGCACGATGCATAAGCGCGCGATAGTTAGGAAGGTTGATGAAAATATTTTCAGGATTTGGCAGTCCAGATGGGAGAATTCCACAAACGGAAGGACCACTTATGCATACTTCCCGGACATTAGGGAAAGGATGGGTGCTCGTTTCGTCTCCCCTAACTACTTTACGTCTTAGCTTCTTTCAGGACACGGAGCGTTCAAGGCTAAGCTGAAGGAACCCAACGTCATCCCAGAAGGAACCTACGAGTGTGGCGAAGAAGACACCGTTTCGCACAACATTATCGACTGTCCGGTGTTCGAACTCAAGGGGGTGGCTCTGGGGGAAATTCTCGATGGAAGGAATTGGCCAGAAGCAGCGAGACATCTTGTCTCCACAGCTGAGGCCTTCTCCCTTTTCGCCGAGTTTTGTAAAGAAACCCTCCTTATCATGGGTTGTTAGTTTTGCAAGTCCTGTTCAGGTAGGATTGTCGGAGTCCTGGTGATGGTGGCGGGAGCCTGTAGTCATCTTAGGAAAACCCACCCTCGAACAGGATAGGGTCGGAGAAGCTCGTGCATATCTCCCTTTCTTTTTTTTTCAACACATCACTTAACTCTTTCCCTAAACCTTACATCCTTCCAATCTCATTCCATCCTACGGAACGAGTACCAAGAGTCGTGGTACTGTGCGTGGGCCTCCCCTTGGTTCTCCGTGGGCACGGCTGGCATCAACGTGGTGATTCGTTGCTGCGAGGATGTTGGTCGTGGCCAAACCGCTGGTTTGCGTTTCCGCCGGCTGGAGTTTTTCCGATTCCGTTCTCTTCGTTGTGGTGGCTGCTGTCTGTAGGTAGTTCCGTAGCGTATGCCCCAATGGGCGAGGTAGCATAGGTGTAGGTGCTCTCGGGCGTCCACCTTTACAATAAACTGACGCATTGCTTGAAGTTTTTCCTAGTCACTTGGCCGTGATGGTTGCTGCAAGTGGATTGTTCCGTAGTGTATACCAGAATGGGCGAGGTAGGATAGGTGCAGGTACCCTAAGGGTATCTACCTTCACAATATACTGTCCTATAGCTTGCGCTCGAATTGTCGGAAAGTTTCCAAAATCGACAGTAGCATTTGTTCGAGAGGGTCTAGCATAACTTTCTCTTGACTAGTAGTGATATTTCCAAGTCCGACCGTCTCATTGATCCCAGAATAACTTGCATAAGTATCCCTTGACAGGTCGGAATATTTCCACGTCCGGAAGTTACATTGGTTCGAGAAACCCTCGCATAACTTTGCCTCGACTAGTCGGTTTATTTGAAAGTCCATCAGCCGCAATTGTTCGAGGAGAGCCTGCATAAATTTCCCTAGAACGTTCGGAATATTTCCAAACCCGAGAGTCGCATTGGTTCACAAGACACTTGCATAACAATTCCTTTACTAGTTGGAATGCTTCCAAGTCCGCCAGTCGCTTTAGTTAGAGTGACATTCGCATAAATTTCGTTTCACTTGTCGTATTATTTCCAAACCCGACATTCGCAATGGTACACAAGTTACACGCACAGCTTTCCCTCTAGATGGAATGTTTCCAAATCTAGCATACGCATTGATTTGAGTTACACTCGCAAAACATTATCACGACCACATCGATTATTCCCAATACCGAAAGTCTCTTTGGTTAATAAGTCACTCGAACGAAGTTTCCTTGTCTATTCGGAATGATTCTGAATCCAACATTCGCTGTTTCGAGTGGCACTCGCATAAAATTTCAGGATTTGTCGGATTATTTCTTAGTCCGACATTCGCATTGGTTCGAGATTCACTCGCATAACTTTCCCTTGACAAGTCGGAATATTTTCAAGTCCGACCGCAGTATTCCTTCACAAGACACACGCATAATTTTCCTTCGACTAGTTGGAATATTTCCTAGTACGACAGAAGCATTTGTTCCTGGGGCACTAGCATGAATATCCCCGACTATTACGAATATGTCCAAGTCCTACTGTCACATTTGTGCTAGAATCACTCGCATAACTTTCTCCGACTAGTCCTTTATTTCCGAGTTCCACAGACGCATGGTTCGGTGGTCTCTTGCATTACTGTCCCACGACTAGTCAGACCACTAAGTACGACAGTTGCTTCACTTCCAGTGTCACTCGCATGAATTTCCCACGATTATCCAGAATACTTCCAAGTCCGACATTCACTTTTGTTCGAGCGTCGCACGCAAAAAATTTCCCCAACTAGTCCTAATATTTCCTAGCCCGACATTCGCAATGGAATACTATTTACTCGCATAACTTTACCTGACTTGTCGGAATAATTACAAGTCCTACAGCCGCAATGGTTTGAGAGGCACCTGCATACCTTTTCCTCGAATAGCCGGAATATTTCCAATGCCGACAGTCGCATTGGTGTATCAGACACTAGCATAACCATCCCTCGACTAGTTGGAAAATTTCCAAGTCCGATCATCGCATTGGTTCCAGTGCAACTCGCATAACGTTCCCTTGAGTAAGCGGAATAGTTCCAAGTCCGTCATTCGTTTTGTTTTGAATGGCACTCGCATATGTTCCCCTCGACTAGTCAAAATATATCCAAGTCCAACAGCCGCATTTGTTCAGGAAGCACTCTCATAACTTTCGTCGAATTGTTGTAATATTTCCAATACCGACAGTATCATTGGATTACTAGATAATCGCATATCTTTCCCCTACTAGTCATAATATTTTCAAGTATGACAGTTGCATTGCTTCCAAAGGCACTCGTATAATTTTCCTTCTTTTAGTAGTAATATTTCCAAGTCCGATATTCGCATAGGATCGAGTGGCAATCTCATTACTTTACCTCAACTAGTCGGAATATTTCTATGTCCGACAATCGCATGTTTCGAAAGACACTCGCATAATTTTCCCTAGTCTAGTCGGAATATTGCCATGTCCGAAAATCGCATTTTCTCAAGTGGTACTCTCATAATTTTGTCTCGACCAGTGGTAATATGTCTAATTTCTACAGTCGTATTCGTTCGAGAGGTACTCGCATAACTTTCCGACGACTAGTCGGAACACTTCTACGTCCGATATTAGCATCGGTTCGAGGTGCATTCTCATATCTTTCCCTCGACTAATGGGAATATTTCTTATTCCAACAGTCGTATTCTTTCGATAGGAACTCGCATATATTCACTTGACTAGTCGGAAATATTCTAAGTCCAACAGTAGCATTGGTTCAAGATACACTCTTATAACTATCCATTGTCAAGTCTAAATATTTTCAAATCCGACCACTGCCTTGGTTCACAAGCCACGTGCATATATTTCCTCTCCACAAGTCGGAATATTTCCAAGTCCGACAGTCGCAGTGGTGCGAGAGGCATACTTATTACTTTCTTTCGACTAATAAGAATATTTCTAACTACGACAGTGACGTTGGTTCTAGAAACACACGTATAACTTCCTTTCCAATTGTGAAATTTGTCCAAATCCGAAATTTGCAAAGTTCCAATAGGTACTCTCATAAATTTCCTCTTCTAGTCGGAATGTTTCCATTCCCGAAAGGCGCATAGGTTCGAATGGAACTCGCATAGTCTTTCGGCGACTAGACGCAACAATTATAAGCCCGTCTGTCTCAATGGTACGACAGGAACTCTCATAATAATCCCTCGACTAATCTGAATATTTTTAGTTAAGACGGTCGCATTTGTTCGAGTGACATTCTCATAACATTCTCTCGACCTATCGGGATATTTCTAAGTCCGACATTTGCATTGGTTCAAGTAAGTCTATCATAAAATTCTCACTACCAGGTGGAATATATCTAAGTTCGACATTCGCAATGGTGCGAGAGGCGTTCGCATAACTTTCCCTCCTCTAGTAGAAATATTTCCATATCTGAAAGTCGCATTTGTCCAAGTGGAACTCTCGTAACGTTCCATCGACTAGTTGGAATGTTTCTAGAACTCACAGTCAAATGGGTTCGAGAGGCACCGTTGTAACGATCCCTCCACTAGTCGAGATATTATCAAGTCCGAGAGTTGCATTGGTTCATGTGACACTCTCATAACATTCTCTCGAACAGTCGGATTATATCTAATTTCGTCAGTTGCATTCGATCGCGAAGCACGCGTTTTCATTTGACTTTCATTTGACTAGACGAAATTCTTCCAAGTCCGACGATCGCATTAGTCCGAGAAATACCCTCATAACTTTCCCTAGACTAATGGTTATATATCTTGGTCCAACCGTCAGAATTTTTCGAGAAGCACTCGTATAACTATCCATCGTCAATTCGGAATATTTTCAAATCCCACACTCTCATTTGTTCATAAGTCACTCATAATTTTCCCCCGACTAGTCGGAATATTTCTTAGTGCAAAATTCACATTGGTTCGAGAGACAATCGCATAACTTTCACTCGACTGGTCGGAATATTTTCAAGTCCAACTTTAGTACTTGTACAAGAGGAACTCGCATAAATTTCTCTCAACTAGGTGGCATATTTCCTAGTCAGACAGTCGCATTGGGTCGTGAGCCACTCGCATTACTTTTCCTCGACTAGCCGGAATATTAATAAGTCCGGCATTCGTATTGGTTCGAGAAGCACTAGCATAACTTTTCTTCGACTATTCTTAATATTTCCAATTTTGGCAGTGTTATATGTTCACAAGTCCTCGCATATCTTTCCCCCGACTTGTCGGAATATAAGTAGGTCCGACAGTCTGGTGGGATCGAGAAGCACTCGCATAACGTTCCCTCGACTAGTCAGAATATTTCCAAGTGCAATAGTGTAATTGTTTCACCTGTAATTCGCATAATTATTCCAAGACTAGTCGGAATATTTCCTTGACGGAGAGTCGCATCGGTTCGAGAAGCACTCGCATAACTTTCCCTCGACAAGTCAGAATGCTTTCAATTCCGATAATCGCACTGATTCGTGAGACACACTCATAACTTTCCCGCGACTAGTAATATTTCCAAATCCGACAAGTGCTTTCGTTCACAAGTCACTCGCATAAATTTACCTCGGATGGTCTGAATACTTCCAAATCCGACAGTCTCATTGTTTCACAATTCACTCGCATTACTTTCCCTCGACTAGTTGGAATATTTCTAGGTCCTACAGTTGCATTGTTGCGAGAAGCATTCGCACAAATTTCCCTCGACTAGTCGGAACATTTATAACTACGACACACGCTTTAGTTCACAAGTTATTGTTATAATTTTCCCTCGACTAGCCAGAAAATGTCTAAGTCCGATGTTTGCATTGGTTCACAAGTCACTCGCATACCTTTCCGTCGACTAGTCGAAATATTTCCAAGTTCGACAGTCAAATTGCTTCGACCGGCACCCGCATGACTTTCCCACGACTCGTTGTGGTATTTCTAAATCCGACAGTCCCATATTATGATTTTTATGGATTTTATATTCATTATTATGATTATTATGATTATTATTATGGTAATTACGGTTAATATTATGATTATTATGAATATTAATGTGAATATTATTCTGAATTTTATGTTTATTATGAATATTACTATGAATATTATGGTTATAATAATTATTATTATTATTATTAGGATCATTATTATTATGGCTATGATTATTATGATTATTACAGTGATTATTATAATAATTATGGTTATTATTATTCTTATAAGGTTTATTATTTTTACTATATTTATTATGATAATTATTATTATTATTAAGATTATTATCATTATTGAGATCTTTATTATGACCGTTATGATTATTATGATTAGTTTTATGATTATTGCTATTATTTTTATTACTATGATTACTAGTATGTTTATTAAAATTATTATGAGTTATATTATTCTTATTATCATTATTATGGTTATTATAATCTTTATTTTAATGATCATTATTTTTATTGTTAGTATTATTATGATTATTACATTTGTTATTATGATTATTATATTTATCTCAGGTTTTATGATTATTACTAAGATTATTATGTTCTTTATGATTATTAATGTGATTATTTACTTTATAATGATTTTTATTATAATTATTATGTTTATTATGATTATTATTGTTAATGTGATTATTAGTATGTTTATTTTTATTGTTAATATGGTTATTATGATTATTGTTATGTTTGTTATGATTATTATTCTTATAATTAAGATTATGATTGTAATTATAATTTTTAATATTATAATTGTGTTTATTATGGTTATATGTAATGATTATTAACGGTATTAAGATTATTATTAAGATTATTATGGATTTTATTATATTTATTACGATTATTATTATTATTATGGTAAATATTATGTTTATTATGATTATTATTATGATTGTTTTGAACAATATTATGATTATTGTGATTACTATAATTACTATAATTATTAAGATTATGATTAAGATTATTTAGATTTTTATGCTTATTATGATTATTATAGATATTAAAATTATTATTATTTTTATTATGATTATTTTTATAATTATAAAGATTATTATTATATTTATTAAGAAAATTATGTTTATTATTATAATTATTATGACTATTACTATTCTTGGTAATATTGTTATGGTTACTTTATTTTTTATAACAGCAATTATGATTCCTTTTTAGCATTATAAAGATTATTATGATTATTATCATGAGTATTATTATTAATCAGATTATAATTATTATTACCAACATTTTTAGGATTATTATAATTATTATTATAATTATTATCGTTATTATAATTATTACTTTGATTATTATGATTATTATGCTTTTTTAAACATTATTATGATTTTTATGATTATTTTTATGGTAATTTTGATTATTATTGTGATTATTATAATTATTATGAAAATTATTATTCTCATTTGGATTATTATGAACAATTTATTTATTATGATAATTATTATAATTATTATATTGCGCATAATGATTATTTTTATTATTATTATGTGTATTATGATTATTTGTGTATTTTTATAATTTATATTATTATATTTATTATGGTTATGTTATTAATAATATGTATATTATGATTATGAGTATGATTATTATTTCGATTATTATCAGATTTATTACAAATATTAAGAACATTATGAATATTATTTTTTTTATGATTATGATTACGATTATTATGAATACTATTATAATTATTATAATTATTATGATTATTATTAAGATTATTATGATTAATATGAATATTATTATGGTCATTATTATTATGATTATGTTTATTATTATTACGATTATTATGAATATTATTATGATTTCTATGATTATTATTATGATCATTTTGATTATTATTATGATTACTATGGTATTTATGATAATTAAAATAATTATTATGATTGTTATATTTGTTATTATGATTACTATGATTATTATTATGGTTATTATGACTATTATAGCTATTATTATGATTATTATTATGATTATTGTGATTAATATTATAATTATAAAGGTTATTAAGGTTATTATTTTGATAATTGTGATTACTATTATTCTTATCATGATTATCATGATATCCTAATTATTATTATGATTATTTTTATTACTAAGATTATTAAGATGATTATGACGATTATTATGCTTATTATGATCTTTATAATGTTTATTATGATTGTTAATATGATTATTATGGATATGACGATTATTATCATGATTATTTTGATTCATATTATGATTATTATTGTTATAATGTTTATAAATATGATTATTATGATATTATTATTGTTATTATCTTAACACGTTGAGCGCAACGCCGATTTTGAAGACAGTCCCTGTCAGGCCACGCGCGCCACTGAGAAGCGCTGGTATTGTAGGGCCAATGTCTCTTATCGCTGTTGAAGAGTATTTTTGTTTGGAACGACACTCCTATAGGCATTCATTTATTCGACACGTTATGTGCCAAGTCTGTTTTGTTTTCATTATGGATTCGTGGCTGGTGTTCCTATTACGAATAAGTAATCTATTGCAGTCCTTGGCCTCGTGCAGTGTAAATTTTCTTTAGCTCTGAGCGTCAAAATGTCAGTCCGAGAGTATGAAAGTGACAGTAGCAGTGAAATAAGGTCTCCTAAAAACGCCGTAGAGTGGATGTGTTTTTATCATCTGAGGAACAGGAGGTGATTGTTAGAGAATGGCGTGAGCCGAAGTGCAATCTGCCTAAGATTGTGCCATTTACACATCCTTCTAGGTTTGTAAGTGAAAACTTGCATATAGGATCAGATATATCCGTAGAAACCAGCTATCTATTATTTATGCCGGTTGAATTGTTTGAGAAGATTCGAGAAGATTCGAGAAGCCGAACAAACAAACTTATATGTAGCAAAGAAATTAGAAGCTGGACACGTGCATCGACAGTGTCGGCAGAAATAAATAAGTCTGAAATAATGAGATTTTATGGACTAATTCTATGGATGGGATTAGTAAAACTATCAGCTATACACCAATTTTGGTCCAATGATCCTGCCAATGTGCAAACGTTCCCGAAAAAAGTAATGTCAAGGAACATATTTGAACAATTACTAAGAATGCCACATTTTGTAGACAACCAAAACAGTAATGGTTCCAATCGTTTATTCAAAATACATCCAATTATAGACACTTGGGAAACCAATTATCAAAAATATTACAATCCATCCGAGGACATAGTATTGATGAATCCTTGGTTCCCTTTCGTGGCCACATTATATTCAGGCATTATTTGAAACAGAAGCGCTACAAATATGGAATCAAAATATTTTAATTGTGCTGTGGATCGGGATATACGTATGCTCTTCGTGTATACGCAGGGAAAAATTTAGAAAGAGAAAGCACTACGCCCATTAACATCATAATGTCTCTTTGCAGAGATCTATTCCATAACGGACACACGTTGTACACTGATAACTGGTACACAAGCCTAGAATTAGCGAAAAAATTGATCCACAAAAACACCCATTTAGTGGGAACATTGCGTTCAAATAGACGGGGAAATTCACAGCAAGTTATAAAATTAAAACAAAGAGAAATAGCAAAAGGAAATAATCAAGGAATTACCATTTTGAAGTGGAGAGATAAGAAGGACATCCCAGTTCTATCGACAAGGCACTCGTCAGAAATGGTGAATGTTCAATGCCGATCAGGAAACAATTTCAAGCCAAAAATTATAGTAGATTACAATAGAGGAAAGGCAGCTGTCGATTAATCCGACCAAATGAACTCCTACAACAATCCGTTACGCAAGTCCACAAACTGGAAAAGCAAACTAGCCTTCAAACTATTATAGAAAACTATGGTTGTAAATTGTTACTATCTATACAAAGATATTACGAAGCAGAAAATCAGCATTACAGAATTCCGGAAGAAATTAGCAGTATATCTTACAAATTGTGAAAAAGAAGAAATTCCATCGGACAATATTGCAAGAAGGTCTAAGAAACAACACCAACTCCAAAGAAAATCTGGAAACATTTCCAAAGTACGAAGATATTGTAAATCATGTTACGATAAAAATGTAACAAAAGATAGTAGAGAAATGGCAAGGAAAAAACTAAGCGAGTTGTCACATTTTGTAATACCTGTAAAGGAGAACCGTTTTTATGTTTACCGTACTTCAATGAAATCCACTAATCCTGTAATGTGTCAAATTAAGTAAATTTTGAACAAATTTTCTGCAATTCCATTAAACAGTGTGAATTTTATATAGTTCCATATCATGTTATACGCTGTCTCCCAGCGGTGGTAGACACGGCATAAATGTTATTTAAGTGTCAGCCACCACTGGCTGACGCGGTCTAAACGAAAAGTCCAGTTTCAGCCACCGATGGCTGACGTTGCGCTCAACGTGTTAAGTATTATCATTTTTATCATGGACATTATGATTATTATTATGATTATTATGATTATTATTTTGCTTATTATGGCTTTCGTGAATATCAAAATGATTATTATTATTATTATTATTATTATTATTATTATTATTATTATTATTATTATTATTGATATTATGATTATTATTATTAGTATTGTAGTTAATATGATTATAAGTTTGAACATCATGATAATTATTATGATAATTATATATTATTACGATAATTTTGATTATTATGATTTTTAAAATGATTACAATAATTATTAAAATGATTATTATGATTATTATGAAAATTATTATGGTAATAATTATTATTGATATCGTTATTGATATCGTTATTATTACCGTTATTATTACGGTTATTATTACCGCTATTATAATCGTCGTTTTTATTGTTATTAATATCATTATTATTATTGCTATTAATACAATTATTATTATCTTTTATTATCTTTATCGGCATTAATATTTTTATTTTCATCGTTCTCATTATCTATATATAATAACAATAGCAATGATTATAATAATAACTAACAATAATAATTACAATTACAATAATAGTAATAATAATAATAAATATAATGATGGAGCGAGGCAATCATCGAACACAATCTCTGTGTCTGCTGGCTATCTTAGACGTGAGAAATGCCTTCAACTCCCTCAGGTGGGACCTGGCAAGGGAAGCGCTCGAACTTAAGTTCGGTTTTCCGAAGTACCTATTCCGAATTATTGACAACTATCTAAACGAGCGCTTCCTAGTATACAACAAGAGTGATAGTCCAAGAAGGTTGGAATTAACATCTGGGGCAGTCCGAGGCTCCATACTCGAACAATAACAATAACAATAATAATAACAAAAACAATAATAACAATAATAACAATAACAATAAAAGTAACAATAACAATCATAATGATAATAACAATTACAATAAAAATAATAATAATAATAATATTGATAATAACAGTATCAGTAATAATATTCATAACAATAACAATATTACTAATAATAACAATAACAAAAATAATAACAATAACTATAACAATAATAATAATAATGACAATAGCAATAATAATAACAAAAACAATAATAATATTAAGATCAATTACATTGATAATAATAATATTAATGAGAATAACAATAATAATAACAATAACAATAATAATAATAATAAGAATAACAAAAATATTATCAACGACAATAACAGTAAGAGTAATTATAACAATATCAATAATAATAATAATATAAATAACAATAATAATTACAATAACAATGACTATTATAAAAATAATAACAAAAATAATAACAAAAATAATAAAAAAAATAATAAAATCACAATAATAATAATAACAATAACAATAATTACAACAATAATAGCAATAATAATAGTAACCATAATAATAATAATAACAATAATAACAGTAATATCAATAATAATAACAGTAGCAGTAATAATTACAATAACAATAATGATTTTAATAACAGTAACAATAATAACAATAATTATAATAACAATAAACATAATAAGAACAATAACAATAATAATAACAATAACAATAGCAATGATTATAATAATAACTAACAATAATAATTACAATTACAATAATAGTAATAATAATAATAAATATAATAATAACAGTAATAATAATAATAATCAAAATATCAATAATAATAATGAAAACAATTACAAAAAAATAGTATAAACAATCACAAAAATAATAATAATAACAATTACAATGATAATAATGATAACAATGACAATGATAATAATAATTTTTGTGACAATAACATTAATAATAACAATAACAAGAATAATAATAATCAGATTAAAAAAATATTATCAACGCCAAAAACAAAAATAGTAATAATAGCTATATCAATAATAATAGTGATATCAATAACAATAGTAATAAAAATAAAAATAACAATTATAAAACAATAACAAAAATAATAATAATAATAATAACAAAAACAATAATAATAATAATTACAATAATAATAATAATAATAATATTAACGACAATAATAATAACAATAATAGGAACAATATCAATAGTAATAATAATAACAATAACAATGATAATAATGATAACAATAACAATGATTAAAATAATATTAATGAAAATAACAATAATAGTAACATTAACAAAAATAATAATAATCAGAATAACAAAAATATTATCAACGACAAAAACAAAAATAGTTATAATAACTATATCAATATTAATAATGATATCAATAACAATAGTAATAAAAATAAAAATAACAATTATAAAACAATAACAAAAATAATAACAATAACTATAAAAATTATAATAACAAGAACAATAATAATAATAATAACAATATCAATAATAATAGTAATGAAGGTACAATAATAATATTAATAGCAAAAACGATAATCGTATTAATAACAATAGCAATAATAATAATCACCACAAGAACAAAAATAATAATAATAATAATAATAATATTAATAATAATATGAATAATCATTATATTAATCATAATATTAATAATAATAAAAACAATAATAATAATAAACAATAAAAATAATAATAATAATGTTAATAATAATTATAATAAGAACAAGAATAGTAATAATTATAACAATAATAATAGTAATAATAACAATAATAATAATAATAACAGTCTAAATAACAATAATAATAACAATATCAATAATAATAATAATATCAATTACAATAATAATAACAATATCAATAATAATAACAATAACAATACTAATAATAATGACATTAACGATGATAATGAAAATATTAGTGACAATAATAATATTAATAAGAATAACAAAAATAATATAAACGACTATAACAATAATAGTAATAATAACAATATCAATAATAATTATAAAAACAATAAAAATAATATTAACAATAACAATAACAATTATAATAATAATTACAAAAAATAATAATAATAATAACAACAAATAATAATAATAATATCAATAACAGTAATAATAATCATGTTAATGACAAAAACAATAACAATAATGATAAAAATATCAATAATGATAATAATAGCAATAATATTAACAAAAACAATAACAATAAAAATATCAGTAACAATATCAATAATAATAACGATAGCAATAATAATAACAATAACAATAACAAGAATAATAATAATTACAATAGCAGTAATAATAATAATTACAATAACAATAATAACAATAATAGCAATAATAATAATAATAATAATAACTATGACAATAATAATAACAATAACAATAATTTTCTTTTCTTTTGTGCTTTGTTTTTCCATCTGTTCAAAATTCATCCTCCAGAGTGCTTGACCGTTTCCGAACGCGGTGTCTCGGGAAGTGGGGTGGTAATCACCCTCGCAACTACCTCCATTGTTGCGAGAGCTTTTCGCTATATAGTCGGGAATGAAGCAACCGCCCTTGCCGTTCACCTACATCCTTCATCGGCTTCTTGACACTCCCGTGGGTGCGATTCGTTGACGCCGGGAGTTTTCCACGAGAACCGCGCTTTACGTATCATACCGCATATCCCTATCGTGTAGCGTTAGCGTACCCGCTAGTCCTCGTGGCTCTGGCGTATCCCTGGTCTGGGGCCCTTATAAGGTGCTATCATCCGGGCCAGATTAGCCCTGGTTTTTTTTGAGAGGTTGTACTCCTCGTATCACAGGAACCGACAGCGCTACTCGTCGCTAGAAGAAAAATGCTCCTCTTCTCCCCTTGGTGGATTATTATTATTAGGTAGAATTTGCCGAGTTCCTTCCATATAGCCTTGATCGCAACCGCGTTCCAAAAATTGAGGCATAGTATATATAAATCCCACAGTTGAATGACGCTTGATTTTATTTTATTTTTCTTCTAATCGAAGCGCCTCCTATGCTCTGCAGACGAGTTTATCGTCCTTCTCTGTAGTGGAATTAAGTGCCGCTTGCGCTGGTGGCGGCTCTACCGTCGTAGTCACTAGTAGATGGCGCTGCAAGAGTCCTCGGTGGCCCGTCGATTCTGCAGACCGACCATGTAATATAGTTCGCGGAACTAACATGTCCTAGTTGGCAGCACTGGCCAACATCCGAGATAGCATCCAATACTTCGTAGTTCTTGATCAACTCTATCCGCCAATCCCAGAGGGCGGCTCATCTTTAACCGTAGAGGTAGTTGTCACATATGCTGAAGGTGGCACTGTCATCGTACCTTGGGTTAGGTGGCGCTGAATGAGATCCTGATGAAAGGACGAGTCTGCCTTCCAGCCGCAAAATATAGTTCCAGCAACTAATACGTAATAGCGACCAAAGCCTCGACAATCCAGTCGAGCACATCTTCACCAACCACACAATAGATGATCGATCTGTAGATCCGGTAATTTTCTCCCATTGCTCATCGCTTACAAATTCCCATGCGAGTTATATTTCATATTTTCTAGTAATGGGAATAGATGGAGCTTGCGCTGGCGGTGGCATTAGCGTCGTTGTCAATAGTATATAGCGCATCATAAGCAGAGTCTTCGGTGGACCGTCAAGTCTGCCATCCAACCATAGAGTATACTTCGTCGGACGACCACGTCCCAGATGTCAGCACTGCCTTTCCCCGGGATGCCGTGCAATACCTCATAGAACTTGATCGATCTTATCCGCCAATCCCAAAGGACGGCTCATCTCTAATCCAAGTAGTAGTTGACACATGCGCTGAAGATGGCGCTGCCATCGTACCCTGGAGTAGGTGGCGCTCAATGAGATTCCGAGGAAAAGGTCAGGTTTGCCGTCCAGCCGTAGAATATAATTTCGCAACTAACACGTAATAGTGACCAAAGCCACGACAATCCAACCGAGCACATTTTCACGAACAACACATGAGATGATCGACACTTGACCCGATTCTTATCTCCCTATGCTCGCTGATTAGCAACTCACACGCGATATATAAAACTTACAGCCGATGGAATAGAATAAACTATGAAAAACCGCACGTAATGCGGAGAGCAAGACAATAAGTCCCTTCCGTATCTACGACATAGTGGAATTCAATAATAATTATAATAACAACAACAATAATAGTAATAATAACATTGACAATAATAATAATAACAATAACAATAATGATAATATTAACAATAATAATATCAATAACAATAATAATTATAATAGCAATTGCAATAATAATCATGAAAACAATAACAATAATAATAATAACAATAAAAATAATAATAATAACAGTAACAATAATAATAACAATAACTATAACAAAAATAATAATAACAATATCAACAGTAATAATAATAACAATAACAATAACAATAATAATAGTGATACCAATAACAATGATACTAACAATAACAATAATAATAATAGCAATAATAATAATAATAATAAGATAACAATAATAATAATAATAATAATAATAATAACAATAACAATAATAATAAGAATTACAATAATAATAATATAACAATAACAATAACAATAATAATAAAAATAACAATAATTATATTAATAACGATAACAATAATAATAGTAATAACAATAATAATAATAAGTACAATACCAATAGTAATAATAATAACAATATCAATATTAATAACAATAATAATAACAATAATAATAATATGAATAATAACAATAATTGTAATAACAAATGAAATAATTATAATAATAACAATGAAAATAATAATAACAATAACAGTAACAAAAATAATAATAATAACACTAACTATAATAATAATAACAACAATAACAATGATAATAATAACAAAAATGACAATAATAAAACTAAAAATAATAATAATAATAGCAATAACAATAATAATAGTAATAAAAAAACAGTAATAATAATAATAGCAAAAACAATAATAATAATAATATTAATGACAATAACCATAACAATAACAATAAAAATATCAATAATAATAAAAATAGCAATATTAATGAAAAAAACAATGGCAATAAAAATAACAGTAACAATATCAATAATAATAACGATAAAAATAATAATAACAATATCAAAATAATAATAATAACAATAACAATAATAATAATAATAATAACAATGACAATAGTAATATTAATGACGATAACACTCATAATATTAATAACAATAATAATAATAGTAGCAATAACAATAATAATAGTCATAAAAACACAATAATCATAATAATCACAATAATCATAATAAAAATAATAACAATAGCAATAATAGTAATAACAACAATAAAAAGAAAAATAATAATAATAATCATAATAATAATGATAATAAGAATAAACGTTATAATAATAATAATTATTATCGTAATAATAACAATAGTAATAATAAACTAATAATATCAATTATAATTACAATAATAACAAGAGTAAAAATAATAATAATAATAATAATAACAATAATAACAACTATGATAATAATAAAAAGACAAAGAAAATAAAAATAATAATAAGAATTTCAATAATAATAATAATAAAAATAACAATAATAATAACAATAACAATATTAATAATAATAACAATAACAATTACAATAACATTAATAATAATAATAATAATTACAATAATAATGACAATAACAATGGCAGTAATAATAATAATAATAATAATAACAATAATAATAATAATAATAGAAATAATTATAATAATAACAATAACAACAATAATAATAATAACAATAACAAAAATACTAATAATATCAATAACAATAATAATAATAATAAAAGTGACAATAGTAATAGTAATGACAATAGCAATAATAATAATAATATCAGTAATAATAATAATAACAATTACAATAAAAATAGTAATAACTATACCAAAAATAATAATAATAACAAAAACAATAATAATATTAACAATAACAATAATAAGAATGATAACCATAACCATAATAATATAAATAACAATAACATTAATAATAATAATTACAATAGGAATAGTAATAATAATAACAATAGCAATAATAATAATAATAATCATAATAATAATTATGAAAATAATAATAATATTAATATCAAAAACCATAACAATAATTATAATAATAATAATAATAATAATAATAATAATGAAGTAATGACAATAATTGTAATAATATTAATACCATTAACAACAACAATAATAATAACTACAACAATAACAATAATAATAATAGTAAAAATAGCAATAATAATAATAATAACAATAACAATAATAATATTAATAACAATAGCAGTAATAATAATAATAACAATAGCAATAATAATAATAATAATAGCAATAATAGTAATAATAACAATAATGACGGTAACAATAATAATGACAATAACAATAATAATATTAATGACAATATTAATGATAATAATAATATTAATATCAATAACAACCATATTAACAATAACAATAATAATAATAATAATAATAACAAAAATAATATCAACGACAGTAACAATAATAGCAAGAACAACATTATCAATAATAATAATTATAACAATAACTATAATAATAACAATAACATTAATATTTATAATAATAATAACAAAAATATTTTTAATAATAATAACAAACACTATAATAATAAAATGTACAATAACCATAAAATAATAATATCAATATCATTAATAATAACGATAACTAATATAATAACAATAACAATAATAATATTAATAACAATAACAATAATAATAATAACAATAACAATAATAATAACAATAACAATAATAATAATAATAACAATAACAATAGAAATAATAATAATAATAACAATAATAGCAATAATAACAATAATAATAATAATAATAATCATAACAATAGCAATAATAATAATAATAAAAATAATTATAATAACAATATCAATATTATTAATAACAAAAATAATAACAATATCAATAAAAATAATAATAGCAATAATAATAACAATAACAATAGTAATAATTTTTTTTTCTTTATCTTTTTGATGGACTGAGAATGCCAGTCTTCACGCACTAACCCAGGGACCCCGCCCGCCAGAGGAGCCCTTCACTATTTGTTTCCACCATTGAGGTCCCTGGAGTGTCTGGCTCACCTTTGGAATAGTCACTACAGACTAAACTCACGTCCTTCCTAGTGGTATAGTGAAACCATCCCGGCACCGCCATGTGGCATTACTTCGGGATGCCGCCACTGCATCAGGTCCATTTACGGGACTTTCCTCACGGCTCTACGCGGCAGGAGCTTGGAGCAACGTTTGGGGCAGGTCTATGTGCCACCCATTTCCATCTTTTTTCTGTGCAAGGTGGTCCTGACGTACCGGGCTACCTCGTCCCACTCCTTCTGATCTAGGAGCATTTTCTCGACAATGTTGTCTGGCGAGATTTTTCCGAGGTCTTGTTCCAAGACGAGTCGTTCGACGATTCATCTAACACATTTGAAGAATGTGTGGTAGGCGTTGTCGACGGTCGAGTCTCCATGTTTTCCAGCGTCCTCGCATCCTGAAGGATTCATTTCGTGTTAGTCCCAAGTTTGCGAGTGACGATTTGATACTCTAACCCTCATGGATTCTGGTCGACATTCAGTTCCTTCCAGCACCGTCATTGACTGGCCTTGATGGTCCTCTTCCAAGCTTTTTTGGCCATTTGATACTCTGCGGCCAAGGGAGCAGCGTCGAGATCGCGTCTCTTCGTTTGTTGTGCTAAACGGTGAAGTCTTCAGCACTTCTTGCGAAGATCTGCGATCTCGTTTGTCCACCAGTATGCAGGACGCCTGTGCCTTTTCGTGCACTTCTTGAGCACCGCTATGGCGCAAGCCTTTTCGATGAGCTGCATAGTTGCTGCAGTAATCATCCTGGCTTGTGCAATTGGCGATGAACTCGCGGAGGCAATTTGAAGGGATCACCAACCTTCAACTATGACTGAAGACAGCTTCTCTCGATCCATTCTTGCAATGTTCCTCCGGGGGTGTCGCTCTAACCTTGTCGCGACTGGCCTCCAATCGTGTATATTGAATAGGATGTACTGATGATCGCCCCTGGTATAATCCTCGATCACCTGCCAGCCTGCGACTCTTGCCACATGATTTTCGTTGGCTAGAGAGACATCCGGGGTTGTCTCTCTATAGCCAGGCTTGCGGAAGGTTGACGTCGATCCTGTGTTGAGTACTGATAGCTCCATTCTCGACGCCAGCTCCAATGTTCTTCCTCTGGAGTCTTCCTCTGGAGTCCGGCCTGGCCTCCCCACATTGCAGAGCTTTGGAATTGAGGACTCCAGCCACAATGAAATCCTCTTGAATTTACCGCAGCGCGTCTTCCAGATCGTCCAGTTTGGTATGGAAGTCGTCTATCCGGTCGTTCGGGATGAGATATACGCTGACATACGTCGTCAAGTTATGTCTCATCCAAACGTAACCGCGTCCGGATCCTTGGTCCGACACATGTATTAGTCTGGGATCTGGGATCCAGATGGCCGCGGTACCCAATTCGTCTGCGTACCATCATACTCCTGCTCTGTCCCGGTACTGTTCACTGATTAGAACCATATCGCCATTTTTCTCAGAGCAACGTTGGGCTAGAAGGTTATGCGCCGTCTTGTTCCTATTCAGATTACCGTGTAGTACTCTCATCCTTTTTTCCTCTTGTTGGCTGTTGCAAGGGCCTCCTGGAAAGCAATGCAGGCCCTTGATCCTGCGGGTTCTTTCAAGTTTCAACAACATCATTTGTGCACAAGAAGCACGTAGGTTCACTCACCTTGCACTCTTTGATCTTGTGCCCCAAAGATCTTTATAATTGGATTAATCAATACACGTAGTCCAGGAGGTGGTCACGACCGCTAAAATGATGGAGCGAGGCAATCGTCGAACTCGTCCTTTGTGCCTATTGGTCACCTTAGACGTGAGAAATGCCTTCAACTCCGCCAGGTGGGTCCTGGCAAGGGAAGCGCTCGAATGTAAGTTCGGCATTCCGATGTACCTACTCCGAATTGATGACGATTATCTAAACGAGCGCTACCTAGTATACAACACGAGTGATGGTCCAAGATGCTTGAAAATGACATCGGGGGCAGCCCAGGGCTCCATATAGGGACCAGATATATGGAATATATTTTACGACGGTATCTTTCGTATGGCGGTCCCAGAAGATACTTTCTTGGTTGGGTACGCAGATGACATTGCAGTTGTCATAACCGCAAGAGACACGGAGGGGGCACAGTTGCTGCTCATCCAGGTCATGCGGAGAGTTACCTCTTCAATGGAAGACAACGGGCTATCTCTAGCAGCTCAGAAGATTGAGATCGTGCTAATTACGAGGAAGCACATCAACATCTTGCCCAGCTTCATTGTAGGAGACGCGGCGGTCCAGATTAAGTCGGCTGTCAAATATCTCGGGGTTATGCTTGACAACAAGCTTGACTATGGAGAGCATATTATCAGGGCAGCCGACAAGGCGGCAAAAGTAGTAGCCTCACTGGGCATGCTCATGGCCAATGACAATGGTCCCCGGCCATGCATGAGGAGAGAGCTGATGCGTGCCGCCGAAGCAGTGATGCTGTACGGTGCGGAAGTATGGGCCGAGGCGCTGCGAAAACAGAAATACCGCAAGCGCATAGCCGCGGTACTGAGGAGGGGCGCCCTCCGAATCGCGTGCTCTTACCGCTCGGTCTCAGAGCCGGCAGTGCTAGTTGTCGCCGGGGTAATCCCGATCAACCTATTAGCGCAGAAGAGGAAATTCGTCTACCAGCAAAGGTGTGTCCTGGGTAAGGAGAGGGCATCAAGGCTCGCCCCGTCTATCAGCATCAAGGCCTATCAAGGTAGATGGGAGCAGGAACGTAGGGGCAGATGGACTGTTTGACTCATCAGTCAGCTAGACAACTGCATAAAACGGGAGTCGGGAGAAGTCGATTTCTACGTCACCCAATTCCTGACAGGGCATGGCCTGTTCTGCTCCTACCAGGCTAGAAGTTTTTTAGTCGGCTCTTACGACAAACAGGGAATACTGTGGGAGCATTCTAAATCCCCCTACCCACTGGTGGGAAAATAATAATAATAGTAATAATAACAATAATAATAATAAAAATAATAAAAAAAAAATAAAAATAATAATAACAACAACAATAATAATAATAATGACATTAACAATAATGATAATAATAACCTTAAATATAATAATAGTAATATCAACAGATCTAATAATGATAATAACAAACACAATAATAATAACAAAAATAATAATAATAACAATATTATTAATAATAACTGTAACAATAATAATAATAATAACAAGTACAATTATAATCACAATAACAATAACAATATTAATAACAATAACAACAACAATATTAATAATAATAATAACAAATATAATAATAATATCAATAACAATAATAATAACAAATATAATATTAATATCAATAACAATAATAATAACAAATATAATATTAATATCAATAACTATAATAATAACAATAAAAGTGTTAATAATGATAATAATAACAATAACAATAATAAAATCAATAATAATAAAAATAATAATAACAATAACAACAATAATAACAATAACAATAATAGTAATAATAACAATATAAATTATAACAATAACAATAACAATAACAATGACAATAAGAATAACAATAACAATTATAATAATAATAGCAGTAACAAAAATAATAACAATGACAATTATAAAAACAATAATAACAATCTCAAAAATAATAATAATATTAGTGACAATAATAATAATAATAATAATAACAATAATAATTATAATAACAAATGCAATAATAATGACAATAACAACAACAATATTAATAAAAATATTAATAACAAATATAATATTAATATCTATAACAATAATAATAGCAAATATAAAATTAATATCAATAACAATAATAATATCAATAAAAGTGTTAATAATAATAATAATAACAATAACAATAAAAAAAAACAATAATAATAATAATAATAACAATAACAATAATAATAACATTAACAATAATAATAATAATAACAATATCAATAATAACAATAACAAAAGCAATAATAATAACAACAAGTATAACAATAACAATAATAATAATAGTAGTAGAAACAAAAATAATAACAATAACATATATAGTAACAATAATAACAATCCCAAAAATAATAATAATATTAATGACAATAACAATAATAATAATATCAATAATAATAATAACAATATAATAATAATGATAATAACAATAACAATAATAATAACAATAACAATAACAATAATCCTAACACTAGCAATAATAATAATAATAAGAATAACAATATTATTAATAATAATAACGATAATAATAATAATAATAATAGCAAACATAATATCAATAGTAATAATAATAACAATATCAACAATAATAATAATAACAAAAACAACAATAATAATAACAACAATGGCTATAACAGTAATAATAACAATAACAATAACAATAATAATCATAACAGTAACGATATTAAGAAATTATACTATCAGAAATAATGTTAATAACAATAACAATAATAATAACGATAACAATAATAGTAATAATAAAAATAATAACATTAGTAGCAATAATAATTAAAATAATATTATAAATTTCTATAACAACATTACTGAAAATAACAATAATAATTATTGGAATAATAACAACCATAAAAATAACAGTAATAATCATAATAACAATAATAATAACAATGACAATAGCAATACTAATAACAATAACTATAACATGAACAATAATAATAATAATATCAATATCAATAACAATAATAGTTATAAAAAGACAATATTAATAATAATAACATTATCAATAATAATAATAATAACAATAAGAATAATAATTACAATAGCAATAATAATAATAACTATAATAACAACAATAACAATAATAATAATAATAACAATTGTAATGATAATAATAAGAACAATAGTAATAATAATAGTAATAACAATAATAGTATAAATAGTAATAATAATATTATCAGTAACAATAATAATAACAATAACAATAAGTATAATAGTAATAATAAAAATAACAATAACAATAATAGTAATAATAACAATAACAATAAAAATAATAATAACAATAAGAATACAAATAAAAATAACAATAACAATTATAATAACAACAACAATAATAATAATAATAATAACAATTACAATATATATAGTAATTTCAATACTAAACATAGCAATATTAACAATAATAATATTAATAATAATAACAATAAGAATAATAATAACAATAACAAAAACAATAATTATAACAATAACGATAAAAATAACATTAACAATAACAATATTAATAATAATAGCAATAATAATAACAATAATAATAACAATGACAATAACAATAATAATAACAATAATAATAATAGTAAAAATAAGAATAACAAAATCAATAACAATAATAATTATTATTACAAAAACAATAAAAATATTAATAACAATGACAATAATAGTAATACTAACAATGACAATATTAAAAACAATAATAGAAACAATATCAATACCAATAATAATAATAACATTATCAATCATAATAATAATAACAATGATACTAGTAATATTAATAACAATAATAATAATAATAAGAATAACAATAATAATAATAATAATGACAATAAGAATACGAAAAAAATAACAATAACTATAATTATAATAATTTTTTTTTATGGTCTGTAAATGACAATCTTTACGCCCTCGCCATTACTTTTCCGAACCCAGGGAACCGCACGCCAGAGAACCCCTTCACTATTTTGATCCCCCATTGTGGTCCCAGGAGTGTCGGACTCACCTTTGTTATATGCACTACCGACTAAACTCATGTCCATAGTGGCATAGTGAAATTATTCCGGCACAGCCATGTGGCCTTACTTCGTGATGGCGCCACTTCATCAGGTCCCATTACAGGACTCTCCCTTCGGCTCTACGGGGCAGGAGCTTGGAGCAAGGCTTGGGGCAGTTCTATGTGCCACCCATATCCATCTTTTTTCTGCGCAAGGTGGTCCTGTCATACCGGGCCACCTTGTTCCACTCCCCCTGACCACGGAGCATTTTCTCGACAATGTTGTCTGGCGAGATTTTTCCGAGGTCTTGCTCCAAGTCGTTCGACGCTCCACCTAACACATTTGAAGAGTGTGTGGGGGGCGTCGTTGACGGTCGGGTCGCCAAAGGGGCAGTTGCCGTCTGCTACCTTCCTTATTTTTGCGAGGTAGGAGCAGAACAGACCATAACCTGTCAAAAATTGAGTGAGGTAGAAGTCGACCTCCCCCACTTCTCTGTTTAGCCAGCTGTCTAGCCGACTGATGAGTCGGGCCGTCCATCTGCCCCGATGCTCCTGTTCCCATCTGTTTTGCCAAGTCCCGATGCTGGTAGACTTGGTGAGCCTTGATGCCTCTTCCTTTCCCAGAACACATCTTTGCTGGAGCACGAATTGTCTCTCTTGGGCTAATAGATTGATCGGTATTACCCTCGCAACCACTAGCACCGCGGTCTCAGAGACAGTGCGGTAAGAGCACACTGTTCGGACGGCGCCACTCCTCTGTACCACGGCTATGCGATTGTGGTATTTCTATGTCTGCAGCGCTTCGGCCTATACATCCGCACCGTACAGCACCACTGCTTTGACGGAACGCTTTAAAAGTCTCCTCATGCACGGCCAGGGACAATAGTAATAACAATAAAAATAACTATAATAATAACAATAACAATAATAAATATAATAAAATAAACAATAAAAATAATAATAATGATAACAATAACAAGAATAATAATAATAAAACTAACAATAACAATAGTAATAGTATTATTAATGACAATAGCAATAATCATAAGAATAATAATAATAATAATAATAATAACAACAATAGTAATAATTACAATATCAATAATAATAATAACAATAACAAAAATAATAATAATAACAGTAACAATAATATTGATAATATTAATGACAATAACAATAATAACAAATATAACAATAAAAATAATAGTAATAATAACAATAATAATAGCAATAACAAAAACAATATAAATAATAATAATAATAACAGTAACAATAACAATAATATTAACAATAACAATAACAATAACAATAACAATTATAATAATAATAAGAATATCAATAACAATAATAAGAACGATGACAATAATAAAATCAATAACAGTAATAATGACAATAACAGTAATAATAACAATAACGATAATAATAATAATAATAAAAGTAACAATAACAACAATAGTAATAATAACAATAACAATATAAGTAACAATAACAATAATAATAATTATTACAATAACAATAATAATATCGATATCATTAAGAATAATAATAATAATAACAATAACAATAATAATAAAAATAACAAAAGCAATGATAATAATAATAACGATACCAATAATAATAACAATAGCAATAATAATGATAATAATAATAACAATTACAAAAATACTAACATAAATAATAATAATAATATTAATAATAATAACAATAATAATAACAATAATGATAATAATAATAATAACAATAATAGTAACAATAATAATAACAATAACAATAATAATAAGAATAAACATAATAATAGTAATTTTAATGAAAATAGCAATAATCATAAAAATAATAATAATAATAATAACAATAATAATAAAAGTAATAATATTAATGACAGTAACAATAATAATAATAATAACAACAATAGTAATAATAACAATATTTAACAATAATAACAATTACAATATCAAAAAAATAATAATCACAGTAACAATAATATTGATAATATTAATGTCAATAACAATAATAACAAATATAACAATAAAAATAATAATAAAAATAATAATAATAATAATAGTAATAACAATAACAGTAACAATAATAATAATAATAACAGTAACAATAGCAATAATATTAAAGATAACAATAATAATAACAATAATATAACAATAACAATAAGAATAACAATAATAATAATAATAACAATATCAATAATAAAAATAATAACAATTACAGTAATAATAACAATAACGATAACAATAATAATAATAAATGTAACAATAACAGCAATAGTAATAATAACCATAACAATAGTAATATAAGTAAAAACAACAAAAATAATGATTATTACAATAACAATAATAATATCGATAACATTAAGAATAGTAATAATAATAATAATAACAGTAATAATAATAGTAATGATAGCAAGAACAATAATAATAAGGATAACAACAATAGTAACAATAGCAATAATAATGATAATAATAATAACAATTACAATAATACTATCAGAAATAATAATAATAATAATAATAATAATAATAATAATAATAATAATAATAATAATAATAATAATAATAATAATAACAATAACAATAACAATAATAATAACAATTACAATAACAATAAGACGAATAATAATAATAACAATAGCAATAATAATAATTATAACAACAACAATTGTAAATCTATAACAATAACAATAACAATAACAATAATAATAACAATAGCAATAGTTATAATAATAACAATAACGATAATAATAATAATAATAATTACAACAATAATAACAATAACAATACCAATAATGGTAATAATATCAATAACAATAGTAATAACAATCACAATATTAATAATAATTAAAATAAAAATATTAATAATAACAATATCAGCCATAATCGTAATAATAACAATAACAATAACAATAATAATAATAATAACAATAAAAGTAATAATAACAATAATAATAAAAAATAATAATACTAATAACAACAATAATAATAATAACAATAACAAAAATAATAATAATAACAATAACAGAAATAATAAAAATATTAATGTCAAATACAATAAAAATAATAATATCAATAATAATAATAATGACAATAACAATAACAATAACAATAATAATAACTATATCAATAATAATAACAATAACAATAATAATAATAATAACAATAATAATAATAATAATAACAATTACAGTACCAATAATAATAATAAAGACAATATCAATAATAATAACAAATAAAATAACAATAATAATAATAATTACACTTACTATAATAATAATAATATCAATAACAATAATGATAATAATAACAATAACAATAATAATAATAATAACAATACCAATTATAATAATAATGACAATAACAATAATAATAATAATAACAATAATAATAATAATAGCAATATCAATAATAATAGTAATAATAATAATAAAAAGAATAATAAAACAATAGAAATAATAATGATAATATTAATGACAATAACAATAATAATAAAAACAACAATAATAATAATGATAACCATAACAATAATAGTAATAATAACAATAACAATAATAATGACAATAACAATAACAATTGTAATAAGAATATCTAAAACAATAATTATTTTAATAACAATAACAATAATAATAATAATAACAATAGCAAAAATAATAGTAATAATAATAATAATAACAATGAAAATATTAATGACAAAAACAATATTAGTAATAATCACAATAATAATAATAATAACAACAACAATAATAGTAACAATAATAATAATGATAATAATAATAACAATAATCATAACTAAATCAATATCAATAATATTAACAATAGTAATAACAATAATAACAACACTAACAATAATAATATTAATAACAATTATAATAACATTAACAATAACAAAAATAATAATAATAATAACAATAACAATAACAATAATAATCATAATAATAATAACAATAATAATAATAATAATATTAATAATAATAATAATAATAATAATAATAATAATAATAATAATAATAGTAATAATAACGGTAATAACTATAATAGCGATTATGCCGATAATAATAAAGGTAATAATAATAATAATAATAATAATAATAATAATAATAATAATAATAATAATAATAATAATAATAATAATAATAATAATAATAATAATAATAAAGAAAATATCTATAATAATAAAAATAATGTAGATAATATCGATAATGACAATAATAACGTTACGAACGATAGTTACCATTTTAACCATAATTTTATTGATAAGGATAATAACTATAATAAAGATAACAATGATAATAATGATAATAATCATAACGAAAATATTAAAGTTAATATGATAATATCGGTAATAACGATAATAACTACATTAACGATAATAGTAAAAATAATAATAATATTAATAATAACAGTAATAAAAAAATAGCTATTATAAATATAATTACGATAATAACGATTGTGACTATAATAACATTAATTATAATGATAACTACGATAACAACGATTAAAATAAAAATAACAAAAGTAAGAGTAACAACCATAATAACAATAATAACGATAATAATGATGATAACGATAAAAACTACTGTAAAGATAATAACATTCATAACGATAATAAGAATAATAACTATAATAATAATTATCATAATAATAATAATGATAATAACGATAATAATGGTATTAACGATAAAAAAAGATATAATCGGTTGCAACGATAATAATAATAGTATAAAAGATAATATCGCTGATACTAATAAAAACGGTTACAACGATAATGTCGATAATAATGATAATAAATTTAGTAACAATAATAATAAAGAAATTCATAACTATAATGATAATAACGATAATGGCGATGGAAACGGTAATCAAGATAAAAAAGCCTATAATAATAGAAACGATGATAAAGATAATAATGATAAGGAAATAACAATAATAATAATAATAATATTATCGATTGTGACAGTAATAATAGTAATAATAATTACTATTACGATGATTTTAATTATAACGACAATATAGATAATAACGATAATAGCGTTAGTAACAATTTTAACGATAATAATAAATATAATGATAATAACGATAATAATAATGACGATAATTTCGGTAATATTAATAATAACGATTATAACGATTTCTTAATTACGATAAGAAAGTTAGTAAGGTTATTAACGATAATAACGGTAATTTCGATAATATTAATATTATTATCAATAAGAATAATTATAAAAATAGCAATTATAACGGTAATAACGATAATAAAGATTGTAAGTATAATAATATTAAATATAATAATGACAACGATAATAAAGGTAATATTAAAAATAACAAAAATATAATAACAACGATAATAATGATAATAACGGTCTTAATGATGATAACGATAAATACGATAATACCGATAATAACGATCATAACGATAATAACGTTTTTAAAATTAATAATAATTTCAACAAAAGCGATAATAACGATAAAAATAATAATTACGATAATAACGTTAATAAAGACAATATCGATAATAACTTTAATAGTGATAGTAATAACGACAGTATTCATAATAACAATAAAAACGATAATTATGAAAAAAAAACGACTATAACAGTAATAATATAAATGATAATAGTAATAATGATAATAACAATAGAAACGTTAATAAAGTTAGAAACGTTAATATTGATAACAATGTTAAAACAATAATAATAATAATAGAAATAATAATAATGATAATAATAATAATAATAATAATAGAAATAATAATAACGATAATAATAATAATAATAATAACAATATTAACGATAATAACGATGATAATAATAATGACGATAATAACTATGATGACACAATAACGATAATAATAATGATAATCTCAATTATTACGATAATAAGGAGAATAACGATTATACCTTTAATAACGATTGTTTTAAGGGTAATAAAAATTATATCGATAATAGCGATTATGACGAAATAATTACGGTAATGACCATAATAAAGATGATATCAATAATAATGTTAATAGTGATAAAAATAACGACAGTATTCAAAATAACGATAAAAACGATATTTAAGAAAAAATAACGAGCATAACTGTGATAATATTAAAAATGATAATAATAATAACGATAATAACGATAGAAAGGGTAATAATGATAACAATGATAAAAAAAATAATAATAAAAATTATAATAACGATAATAACAATAATAAAGATAATATAAATAATAAATTTAATAACGATAATAATAACGATAAAAACGATGATAATGATTAAAATTACAAAAATTATAATAATTAATATAATAATAATAACAATTATTACGATATTTACGATAATAACTGTTTTAACGATAATTACGATGATAACGATAATAACGATTATAAAGATAACAATGATAATAATAATATTAATCATAATGATAATATTAAAATTAACGTTTAAATGGATAAAAACGATAATAACGATAATAAAGATAATAACGTAAAATATAATAATAATAATATTAATTTTATTAACGATCATAAGGATAATAACAATAATATTAATAGTTTATATAACAATAAATATAGTGGTAATAGCGATAATTACGATAATGACGATTATAACTATAATACGGATAATAATAATAATAATAACGTAACAATAAAAATAGAGATAAAAATGTTATTAAAAATAACAACAATTATAGTGATAATAACTATAATAACGATAATAATGATATAACGATAATAACGTTTTTAACGGTAATAGTAAAGATAATAGTAAAGATAATAACAGTAATAACGACAATAACGATAATAACGATAATAACGACAATAATGTAAATAACTACAAAGCAATAGTAACGTTTGTAATGATAATAATAACAATATTAATTGTAATAGTAATAATAACAACGATAATAAAGATATTAATATGTATAACAATAAAAAAACTGACAACGATAGTAACGATTGTAATTTCATTAAAGCTATAATGGTAATAATAATGATAATAACGATAATAACAATAACAGCGATCATATCGATAATAACGATAATAATAATAATATTAATAACAATGATTTTAATAAAAATAACCATTATAACTATATAAACGGTAATGACGAAAGTGACAATAATATCATAAATATTAAAATTATCAAAGATAATAACGAAAATAATAATTATAACAATAACAACAATAATATTGCTAATGAGGTTAATAATGATAATATCAATAAAAATGATAATAACTTTAGTAACGATAATAACGATGATAATAACAGTAATAATAATAAGGCAAACTATAAAAATACTGATAATATCGATAGTAATGATAGTAGCAATTATAACGATGCAAAATGTAATAGCGATAATAAAGATAATATCGATAATAACGATAATAAGAGTATTAATAAAAATCGATATAATAATACTAATAATAATAATAATAATAACAACGATAATAACAAAAAAAAATAACAACGATAATAACAATAATGGCGATAATAACGATAATAAGAACGATAATCTTAATTATAGCGATAAAAAGATAATAGCGATAATAACGTTAATAACAATAATACCCATAATAGTGGTAATAATAATAACATTTATAATAACAATAAAAACGATAATAGCAATTATAAAAATAATAACAAGAATAATGATTATAACATTGTAATATTAATTATAATACTAACAACGAAAATAACGATAATAATAATATATGAAAAAATAACTATTACAACGATAATAATGATAAAAACACTAAAAACGATATAAAGATAAAATGATTATAATGATAGCGACGATTATAACGATAATAATAATAATAATAATAATTACAATAACAACCTTTATAACAACAATAATAATGATAATAATAATAAAGGTAAAATGATATTGACGGTAAAAAAGATAATAACCACAAAAGCTATAATAACAATAATAACGGTAATTACGAAAATAATTAAAATATTAATAAGGATAATAACAATAATAACGATAATTCTAATAATAATGACTATAACGTTAATAAATATAATATCGATATTAACGTTAATAACTATCATAATTACGAAAATTATAATAGTAATAATAAAGGTAATAATAATAACAATAATAACGATATCAAAGATAATAAATATACTAACGAAAATAATTATAGTAAGATAATAAAAATATAATAACGATAATAATAGTTGTACCGATAATAACGATAATAACAATAATAACGATAATAAAGATAGTCATGACGATAAACTTAACTATAACGATAATAAGTATATTAAAGATGATACTAACGAAAATAATATTAAATATAATAATTATAATAACGATAATAAAGTTAAAACAATAATAACAATAGTAACAATGATAAAAATATTAATAGTCATAATATTAACGATAATAACAGTAATAAAAATAATAACAATAATAATGATAACAACAATGATAACGAATATAAAGATAATGACTATATTAATAACGATAAAAACGATAATATCGTTATTCACTATAATAGCGATTATAAACGATAATAATTATAATAACGATAGTTACGATAATAATAATTATAACAGTAATATTATTCCTAATAATAATAATATTAATATTCATAGTAACAACGATAATATCGATAATATTAATAATAAATATTATAACGATAATAACGGTAATAACGATAATAACTATAATAATGACACTAGCGATAACATCAATAATATGGATAATAACGTTTATAACGATTATAATAACAATAATAATAATAAGAACGGTCAAAACTATAATGATAATAAAAATAGAAATAATAATAATAATGATAATAATAATAATAATAATAATTACTTTAATAATAGTTATAACGATAGTAACAGTACTAACGACAATAACGATATTAACATTAATAATAATATTAACTATAATAACGATAATAATAATAATAATGATTTTAAGGATAACAGCGATAATAAAAATAGTAACGGTAATAACAAAACTAAAGATAATAATAATTACATTAATACCACCGATAATAACAAAAATAGAGATTATATCGATAATAGTGGTTGCAAGGATAATAACAATTATAATATTGCTAATAATATTAACAACGATTATAACGATAATAACGATAAAAACGAAAATAACGATAATAATAATAATAATAATAACAATAATATTAATAACAAAAATAACAATGATAATGACATAATGTTCTCTATAGCGATAATAATGCTAACAAAGATAATAAATACGATAATAACAATAAAAGCTATTATAACTATAATACCGATAATAACGATAATTACAATTTAACAGTAATATCCATAATTATAATAAAAATAATAATATCAATAATAACAATTCTAATAACGTTAATAATAATATTACCAATAATAATGCTAATAAAGATAATGACGGTTGTAACAAATATAACGATAATAACGATAATAATGAAAATAAAAATAATAATATCAACAATAGTATTAACAACGATAATATCTATAATCATAATAATATTAACAATAATATCAATAATTTCAGAAATAATGATAATAACAATGACAATAAAAACGATACATACGATAACAACGATAATAATAATAATATTAATAAAAATAATAATAATAACTACATAACGAGGATAATCAAAATAACAATAATAACGATAATGGCGATAATAACGACAATAACGTTAATAACAATAGTAATGATGACAATCTTAATTATAACGACTATACGGATAATATCGATAATAATAACGAGAATATTATTAATACTAATAATTAATGTAATGATAATAAATATGAAAACGTAAATAGAGATACTAACGATAAGAATAATAATAATAGTAATATTACTACTAATAATAATATTAAAATTAATAGTAACGATGATAATATTAATAATAATAATCACAACAAATAAAAACAATAATAACGATAATAATGCTGTTATCGGTGAAAACGAAAATAACGATAATAACGATAAGAATAATAATAATAGTAATAGTAATAATAATAAAGATAAGAACGATGTTAATAGTAATAATAATATTAACGATAATGACGATAATAACAATAATAACGATTATAACAATAATAACTAGAATAACGATAAAAACGATGGTAAAAATAATAAAGGTAATATTATTAAAAAGAATAACAAAATTAATATAAAAGGAAACAACGATAATAACGATAATAAAAATAAGAATAATAATAATAATAATAACGTTAATAACGATGATAATTATAATAGCGATAATGACGACAATGACTGTAAAAATTGAAATAGCGTTAATAACGATAGTATTGTCGACAATCTTAATTATAATGATAATAACAATACTAAAGATAATTACCGTAAAAGAATAATAATAAAAATAACTATGATAAAGGTAGAAACGATTATATGTATAATGAAGATATTAACACTAATATGGATAATAAAGATATTAGCGCTAATAATAATAATAAGAATTATAATAATAATAATTATAAGAACGATAAGGACGATGATAGTAGTAATAACAATAATAACGATAATGCCGATATTAAAGATAATAATGTTATTAATTACAATAATAACGATAATATTAATTATAACGATAATAACGATAATAAAAATAATAATAATGATGACAATAATTATTATAATAGAGATAACAATAATAACGATAAAAAGGGTGGTAAAGATAATAACGATAATTACGATAATAACATTAATAACAATAATAATAACCATAATCTTAATTATAACGGTAATAACGATAATAACGATACTAAGTCTAAAATCGATAAAAACGATAAGAACGGTTATAACAATAATATTTATAATAATAATTATAATAATAACGATGATAACAATGATAATAACAGTAACGATTATGAAGATAATGACGATAATATCTATAATAATGTTAACAACGATAATAATGATGATAATCTTAATTCTAAATATAATAACGATAAAAACGATAAAAACGATAATAACGATTGTAATAATATTAAAATAATAAAGATAATAACTTTAATAATAGTAATAAAGTTTATAACGGTTTTATCGATAATAAATTTAATAACGATAATAACGGTAATAACGATTGTACATATAATATATTTAATAACAATAATAACGATAATGAGGACAATAACGATATTAGAAGTAATAAAAATACTAATAATAACGGCAAGAACAATGATAATATTAATAACAAAAACAACTATAATGAGGATAATAACTAAAATAACATTTGTGACAATAATTACGATAACGACGATAATAACGGTAATAACGATAATAACGATAATAATAATAATAACAATAATAACGATATGAACGATGATAATAGTAATAATGGTAATAATAATAACTACGATAATAACGATAATAACGATAATAACGGTAATGGCGGTATAAACGATAGTAACTTTAATTACGATTATAAGTATAAAGACGATAATATAAATAATAACGGAAATAACGAAAATAGAGATTATACAACGATAATTACGATAATAATGAAAATGACGATAATTAAGTTCATGATGATAATAATAATAATAATAATAATAATAATAATAATAATAATAATAATAAGCGTAATAATAAAATAAACGATAATAACGATAATAGCGTAAAAAGATAATTACGGTATAATAATAATATTAATAATAACGATAATAATATTAATAAAGCTTATAAGGATAATGCCGATAATAACGATAATATCGAAAATAACGATAATATAGATAATAGAAATAATAATAATAATAGTAATAATAATAATAATAATAATAATAATAATAATAATAATAATAATAATAATAATAATAATATATTAAAAGAAATAATAACATCGATAATAACTATATTTGTAATAATAGCAAAAATCACGATAATAACGATAATAACCATAAGAAATAAACTAACGATAAGAACGATAACAAGGATAATAATAATAATAAGAATTATAGTAATAATAATAAAGATATTAACGATAATTATAATAATATAAATAACACTGTTAATGACGGAAATAAGGATAGTAACGTTAATAACGATGATAGTGATGATAATTTTAATTATAAATATAATACGTTAATAACGACAATAATTTCGAAAATGACAAATATAACGATAATAGCGAAAATTATGATAATAAGAAAGATGATAATGACACTAACGAGTGTAACGATAGTGACGATATTAACGATAATAACAATAATAACCATAATAATAATAACAAAAGTAACAATAATGATATTTTCAATATTACTAATAACAACGATAATAACGGCAATAATAATAATAATAATAATAAAAGTAACGATAAGAACGATGATAATTGTAATAACGGTAATAACGATAATAACGAAAATTATAATAATTGTAATAATAACGTTAATAGAGATTATAACGATATAATCGTTAATAACTGTATTAATGACGATAGTAATTATAATATCGTATTAAAAGAAATAATGATAATAATAACGAAAAACATAATAATAATAATAATGATGATAATAATAATAATAACAGTAATATCGATAATAACAATAATAATAGTAATGCAAAAAAATTAAGTAATAATAAAAATAACGATAATAACGATAATAATAATAATGACGATAATAACGAAAATAAGGATTGTAACGATAAGAACGATAATAACAATAATAACGATAATAACGACAATAAAGATTATAAAGATAATAATAACAATATTAATAATAATAATGGTGAAAACAATATTAATAATAATAATAATAGTAATAATCATAACGATAATAACTTCAATTAATGTAAAAACGAATATAACGTTAATGACGATAATAACTATAATTACGATAATAAGGATTATGAAGATAATAACGATAGAAACAATAATAATAATTATTATAATAACAATAATAATAACGATAAGAACGATGATAATAATAATAACAATAATAATGATAATGACAATAAAAGCGATAATAGCGATTGCAAAGGTAATATCGATAATTACGATAATAAAAAAATAATATTAATAACAATTATAACGAT